>QLSS01000915.1:0-22948 GCA_024372645.1 Trichomalopsis sarcophagae | reverse complement strand
GATTCTTGACGATGTGGTGAGTGTCATAGGCTATATAAATTAGCATCATATCAACTACAATTATGTTAATTAATGTGAGGACTGGATTCTTCGCGCGTAGGAATCATATCAGACTGCGTTCAGCGGCACTGCGCGCATGCGGCACTGCGCGCATAGAACTCTCCTCACTAGATGGCGTCTGCTAATCCACAAGTGAAGTAGCCCAGAAAATGTATATAAAGAAACGAGTTTATCGTTCTCATCACCTCGGTTTCGGATTTAGTTTCGAAGCCGTATATTCAATTTTTGAAACTTTGAAGGTTATTTCAAAATCATCAGTTTCATATTGTTCATTTTTCTTTTATTTGTTTCTATGATAATTCTAACATATATAATATAGTTTTTACCTTTTGTTAAATGGTATAATTTTTTATAGTTGGCAAAATGCCAAAAGCTAATTCAAATTTATCGAGAAAAACTGTAAGGACGAGAAGGGTATATAACTTGCGACGAAACATTGTACAAGAACACGAATTATCTAGCTCTGCACATGATTCTAACCAATCGTCAAGCAATTTTCATGACGAAATTCCTACAGTTTGTCCTCAATTGCCACTATATAACCAAGAAACTAAAAATGTTCTTCCATTGGAAATACATAATGAAGTTCATACTCAACTTGATGCCATTCCAATGAAAATAGATTACATCCACCAAAGTCGACCATTAGTTGCAAGTTCTCGAGGTGCATTTGGAGTTAAATCTGCTTTCTCATATAACCCTTCAGTAAATTATCTTGAAATAAAGTATATTCAAATAGGTGCTATGGATAAAATCTGTTCGAACTGTCAAGCAAAGAAATGGAAAGACGAATCTTCTGGCCTTTGTTGTGCAGGTGGTAAAGTATCTCTGCCACTTATTGAAGATCCTCCTGATCTTTTTCGTGGTTTAATTACGAATCATCCACTTTCTAATCACTTTCTCAATAATGCGAGAAAGTATAACACTTTGTTTCAGATGACTTCTTTCGGATGTAAGGAAGTAAAAGAAGGCAATTACATGCCTACTTTTAAAATTCAAGGACAAGTTTATCATTTAATCGGTAGTTTGCTTCCTAATGTCAACGAAAATCACCAATTTCTACAAATTTATTTTTTATCCGATGCAGATCAGATAACAACTCGATCAAATATCAATCCATCATTAAATAGAGAACTCATAGAATTATTGCAACAATCTTTACAACAGCACAACCATCTCATTCAGAGTTTCACATATAACTTGGAAAATAGGGCTACAAACACTAATGAAAATTTTAAATTAATTATACACGCTGATCGTGTGCCAGCCAATGAGCACCGAGGAAGATACAATGCTCCTACAAATAATGAGATGGCAGTATTGCTGGTTGATGAAGACAAAGGACCAAGAGATATTGTTATACATAGTCGAAGTGGAAGTTTGCAGCGAGTATCAGAGATACATCGAGCTTATGATTCTCTCCAATATCCTCTTTTGTTTGTAAGAGGAGAGGATGGATACTATGTATCAATCCCACAACAAAACAATAATAATCACTATAAAACAGTTTCTTGCATGCAATTTTATGCATACAAAATTATGATCAGAGGAGAAGTCGTCAGTAATTATCTACACCACTTTAGAAGTCTATTCAACCAATATTTGGTTGATATGATGGCGAAAATGATATCTGAGCGATTAAGCTACATCCGACATAACCAAACAAAGTTACGAGCTGACGACTATATTCATTTGCGAGATGCACTAAACCAAGATGCCGATGTAAATCCAAGAAACATAGGTCAATCCATTATTCTCCCTTCTTCTTTTACAGGTGGGCCACGGTATATGCATGAAAAAACTCAGGATGCCATGACATATGTACGCAACTTCGGGCGTCCTGATTTGTTTATAACTTTTACATGCAACCCCGATTGGCCTGAAATCAAAAAAGAATTATTTGCTGGGCAGAGTCCTTCTCATAGGCATGACATTACATCGCGCGTTTTCCATTTGAAATTAAAAAAACTTATGGATCTTTTGACCAAGAAAGACATTTTCGGCACAGTTGAATGCCATATGTATTCCGTTGAGTGGCAAAAACGAGGCTTGCCACATGCCCATATACTTTTATGGTTGCGTTCCAAAATTCAACCTGATGAAATTGACAAAATAATTTCTGCAGAGTTGCCAATCTGATCCTCATCTCTACGATATCGTATGTAAAAATATGATTCATGGCCCCTGTGGAGGACTTAATCCAACTTCACCTTGCATGCTTAATGGGAGATGTTCGAAAAAGTATCCACGAAAGTTTATTTCAGAAACACAAACTGGAGATGATGGATACCCAACTTATAGGAGAAAATCCCCCGAAAATGGAGGAGTAACTGCTATTTTGACCATGCGCAATACAACTGTTGAAATAGATAACCGCTGGGTGGTTCCATATTGCCCTATGTTGTCACGGTGCTTCGTTGCTCATATCAATGTAGAATACTGTCATTCTGTGCAAGCAATAAAGTATATATGTAAATACATCAATAAAGGATCGGATCAGGCGACATTTTCTATAAATAAAAATAATGATGAAATAGATAATTATATTAATGGTCGTTATATATGCACTTCCGAAGCTGTCTGGAGATTTTTAGAGTTTCCAATCCATGAAAGATCCCCTACAGTTATTCACCTCGCTGTTCATCTCGAGAATCATCAACGCTTGTACTTTTCAGAGAACAGTATGCAACAAGTTGCAGAAAATCCGCGGAGAACTACTCTTACGGCATTTTTTGAACTATGTCAAACAGACGAATTTGCAAAAACTCTATTGTATTCCGAAGTTCCACATTTCTACACATGGACTAATAACACTTTTAAACGAAGAAAAAGAGGACAAAATGTTGAAGGTTTCCCTGGAATAAAAAAAGATGCGGCACTAGGTAGAGTTTACACTATCCACCCTTCCCAGATTGAGTGTTTTCATTTAAGAATGTTATTACATCATGTTCGTGGTCCTACATCTTTTCAGAACTTGAAAACCGTAAACGGAGTACTTCAGCCTACTTTCAAAGCTGCTTGCCAAGTACTTGGACTATTAGAAAATGACGATCAATGGAAATGTACTTTATCTGATGCAGCTATAGCACAGACACCATCAAATTTAAGAGACTTATTCGCTATTATATTAGTGTTTTGTCAACCTTCGCAACCCCTTCTGTTATGGCAGCAATTCAAAACTCATTTTTGTGAGGATATTCTCTATAGACAGCGTCAAATACATAATGACTACTCTATGCCATATTCTGATAACATTTTCAATCAAGGTCTTATACAAATTGAAGATAAAGTTGTAAGACTCTGTGAAAAGTACCTAACAGATTTCGGCCTACCTTCACCTATTCGTGATCAAAACAACTTCAATAATCCACTACATGATGCATATAGACACGTTTATGATATTAATGAATTGCAGGATTACGTTCACAATAATTTACCTAGGTTAGTACCTGATCAGAGAATAGCGTTTGATTCCATTATCAAAAGCGTTACTGAAAATGACGGTGATATTTTTTTTGTAGATGCACCTGGTGGAACTGGGAAAACTTTCCTGATAAATTTAATTTTGGCTAAGGTGAGATCCACAGGAGGTACGGCTTTGGCAGTGGCATCATCAGGTATTGCTGCTACCTTGCTCACAGGAGGTAGGACTGCACATTCAACTTTCAAGCTGCCACTAAATGTAACTTGCGAACAAGATTTCGTATGCCACATTCGGAAAAATTCCAAGCTTGGAGAACTACTGCAAGAAACATCTCTTATTGTATGGGACGAATGCACAATGACTCATAAAGCTCATATTGAAGCTATTAATCGTACTTTACAGGACTTAAGATCGAATGCAAAATTAATGGGAGGTGTTACATTTGTATTTTCAGGAGATTTTCGGCAGACTCTACCAGTTATTTCAAAAGGGACTAGAGCAGATATCGTCAAAGCATGCTTGAAATCATCAACACTATGGAGCCATGTAATATCTTTACATTTAACAACAAATATGAGGGCTCATCTTGGTGGTGGCAACATTGAATTCCCTATGCATCTATTGAAAATTGGAAATGGAGAAATATCTAACGATAATAATTATGTATCAATTGACTATAAAATTGGTAGAATAATTTATTCAATGGAAGATTTAATTACTAGCGTTTATCCTGATATTCAACATTTACATGAAAAACCTTTTAATTGGTTATATGAGAGAGCAATTATTTCTCCGAGAAATGTAACTGCTCAAGAAATTAATGATATAATCTTAAAAAAATTTGATGGTGAAACTAGAGATTATAAGGCAATTGATACAGTAGTTAATACAGAAGATGCCGTCCATTATCCTCAAGAATTTTTGAACTCCCTCACTCCAGCTGGATTCCCACTTTATAATTTGACATTAAAACTTGGTGCACCAATAATGCTACTACGAAATCTAAATCCACCAACTCTTTGTAATGGAACTAGATTACAAATTAAAGTCTTGCGTGATAATGTTATCGAAGCTACTATTCTCACTGGACCAGCAGCTGGACAAATAGCTTTTATACCACGCATACCTATGATACCCACAGATTTACCTTTTCAATTTAAACGTTTACAATTTCCAATTAAATTATCATTTGCAATCACCATAAATAAGTCTCAAGGGCAAACTTTTAATTATGTAGGGGTAGACCTGCGTTCAGAATGTTTCTCACATGGTCAACTATACGTAGCTTTTTCTCGCACTGGCAACCCTAACAATCAATTCATTTTAGTTCCTGGCACTAACCTAACAAGAAATATCATTTACCCTGAAGTATTGTAAAATTAATAAGAGGTTTCTTCGGCAAAAAGACCATTTAGATATTTCCTTTATCATTTTTCCATTTTTCTGTACATAAACTTGATATTTTCATTTTTTATTTTGAAAATTTTACTATTAAATGACAGAGAGAAGATTCTGCTTTTACAATACATTACAACTGTACATACTTCTCGCGGGCGAAGCCGCGGCGGGGGTTGCTAGTATATATATATATATATAGTATATATAAGTATATATATATATACATATACACACATATACATCGCCTGTACGACTGCATTCGTGTACTCATACAGACGACGTATACTAAACCGATTGCGACAGCACAAAACCGATCGCCGAATATCGCAGCGAGTGCTTTGACCTACGAGACAGCGTTTCTTATACGCGTGTATTGCTATCTTACTTTTGTACATCGTCGTTGCACGTCAGGTGTTGATGGGTCGATCGTTGCCGCGTTTCACGTAATTTCACAACTCCTTGAATCGTCACCGAGGCTTTAAAAAGCCAGGAAACGATCCACGGAGCGCCTTTTGTATAAGTAACTTGTCGTCGTGTAGCTGTACCCGGTTAGCGAGTACGAGTACTATACTTCTGTACGCATCGCCTATTGAGTGCCTAGAAAACACTCAAACTCTGTGTACAAGTTATAGCAGAACTCCTTGTTTTCTGGTTTGAGAGTCTGCATCATGCAACAAGCGAAGGGCCCGTCGATAGCAGACCGGCGTTAGTTGGAAACCATAGAGCAAATTAGATTTACCGTACATACATTAGCCACGAGTAATCGTGTAGAGTAAGATCAATTAGCATCTGTCGTGCCACGAAGGACTATCCAGTTCAGGTCACATATCAGAACGAATATACTGTAAGTTAAACTTTATTGTACCAACATCAAAGTAACTATAAGATACCAACGCACAAGCAATAACATCCTGTAAGAAACTGTATCGTCCGCTGAGTTCTGGGTTGCCCCCAATAAAACAAAGATAACAATTTAATCAGTTTCTACAATTATTATTCTATTAATTAAGAGTGATCCATAAAATAACCTACATCCTAAAGAAGTAAATAGAAAGATAATCAAGTGCCTACAACATCAATAGTCACAAAGGTAAGAACCCCAGGACAAGCACAACGTCCGCGCATAAGTATAATTGTGGGTATATATTGTGTAATATATTGTGGGATATGCGCGGGCACGAAAGTGTCCGCGCATATCCCACAAACGCGACAGTCACACGTCCACTTGTGCATTTAGATATATATCGTATATCTATATATCTAGTCCATCCATTCAACTTAAGTATCTCAGTAACAAGAAAGCTCTCGAGCTTATGCTAGTTCTCGCGAATAAATAACTATTGTAAAACTCGCGCAGCCCGTATCCCTATAAAATACGGTCTGAAACGGTCACGGCTCTTTTATGGTTCTGTACAAAATATTTGACTTATTTATGTACTAAAGAGCTATGAGCATTTGCTGACCCGGGTTGTAGTTCTGACAGCAGGTCAAGAGAGAGAGAGAGAGAGAGAGCAAATTGATTTAAAAGTAATGATTTAATTTTAGGTCAGGTCCGGGATACCAGGTAAGGGGAATATATACTAAAATAACCACATATTATTAATTTTTCTTTTGGTTAATAAACGAAATATATTTAACTGAATGAATTATAAAAGAGGTTATTACGTAAATTGCGGTGCTACTTTAGTATTACAAGTAAACCTATGCATTAGGTCTTTATTTATCTGATTGATTAGTGTTTAATACGCTTTATTGCGGTATTATTATTATCCAATTGGAATACGCCTTTTTACATCTAATATGTAACTTATTTGCAATTCTAAGCGATACGCGTAAATTGCGATATCTTGTGTTTTACATTTAGATACGCCTAAATTGCGTTATCTGTTTTTACATTGAATATGCTGAATTTTGCATATTCTGTTAATTTTTATAAGATACGCTTAAATTGCGTTATCTTATATTTTATTTTGATTTTACAGAGTATGTATCAATATTTCTACTCAATGCTTAAATGCTATTGAGTAGAGGCTAGTCTGCGTAAATTGCAGTAGAGCTAGTGCTTGTACTAGGCCGCGCAGGGCCTTTTATATACTACGGAGAGAGCGCGGATTAAGCCGCCGGAATTTTGCACACTTTTGTGAATTTCTCACTTATATTAAAATTGGCAAGCAAATCTGCGCACGCTTCGCCGCTGCCGCGTCACCGCTCGCTCTTTTGCTTTGCGCGTAAGTGTATTGTTGGTGAGGGCTGCGTCACTGCTGTGCTTCTTGCATAATACTTGTTTTGCTCTTCTCCCACCGCTGCTGGCTACTCTGTGTTGTTGTGTATGTGCCATAGCGGGGTAGCAGAGCATTCATGTGTTTCTGCAGGAATAGTCGAGTGATTTTAGAATTTCGCTATATTATTTTTGTATTCGAGCCGCGAATCGTGTGTGGGGCATTGCAGGTCTTTACAAAATGGCATCCCTTGTGGGGAACTAGCCATTGTTACTGGAGCAACAATTAGACTAGAATTCTGAATTTTTAGAAGAACCAACTCAGAAGTTTTGAGTAGAATTTTTGTAGAATTTAGTATTTGGAAGTAAAAGGAATATTTTTTTCTAAAATAATTTTTGATACTAAAAAGCATTGAATCAAGTAAATACGATGGCAGATGACTTAAATCAAACTAGGGAGCAGATCCCGGCATCGCCGGACGTCGGCCAGAGAATAGTAGCTTTTGATCAGTTTTACGGTGTCCAGCAATTGGAACGCGATCGACAACTGCTGGACGTGTCACGCAGCGTGGTAGAAGCCAGTCAAACACAAAACATTTCCAAAGCAGTAATGCATATACCGGAGTATGATGGAACCAATTTAAATTAAAAGAATTTATACAAGACGTAGACAATGGTTTTACCTTGCTCCCAGCAGAACAAGAACCTCAATTTTTAATGTTCGCGATATCACGGTTAAAGGGCAAGGCGAGACAATCGTTGGAAGGCAATACTTTCCAAACGTTAGCCGAGCTTAAGAAACACCTCAGAGACTGCATTGCCCATTCAAGATCTTACGGATATTACTTGAACAAAATTCAAACTGCATCAATGAGGAAGGGAGAGAATGTCCGAAAATTTTACGGACGTCTGAATGCTCTGATAAATACTGCCATAGCGGCTGTTAAGGAAGGACTGACGGACACTCAAGCTGCAGTGGACCAAAGACCACACTTGGAGTTGCTCGCGCTCGAGTCCTTTGTCAATGGTCTTCCCGACGGTTGGCGAACAGGAATCATAGACACAGCTCCACAAACACTAACAGCGGCATTCAACACCGCAATAAAGTATGAAAAAGCTAGAATTAAGATGTATGGTGAAAGCTATGAATACCCTAGAGTACACTACGTGTACTGTAAACCGGATCAAGCCCCCAACGAAAGAGAAGATCCCGGGAATTACCAGAATTTCGCGTCACACAGACATCATGACGACTAAGAGAGTAACCTCCCTAAAAAGGTGAATTTTAATAATCCTGAGCCGAAGAGAAACGAGGTAAATTATACATATGATCCGAATGACACTCACTGTCCTAGAACAACAATTGAAAATGGGAGGATAAAAGCTCCTCCTCAATTCAGCTATGCTAACCCACCCGAACCCACGGGTCCTGTAAGTATATTAAAACGGACGCCTGGACGGGCCAGAAGTCGTTCAGTGTTCCCAGTATCGAGACATCCATCAGAAACGATACAGCGAGAACACTATGGACATCCCTATCCACCAATGATGGGACCGTATCCGTACAAACCACCCAATCCTTATTGTTTTTATCCACCCGGGAATCCTGGATTCCCTTACCCTTACATGAACACCTACATGCCTTACCCAATGCAAACGCTTATGCCTGGCTTGGACTACCATCTACCTCATGCAAGGCCAGATAATCGGCTGTACGATCCTAAAACGGACAGGTCCAGATCAAATTCACCATACCGCGGTGACAAGAATCATTTAAACTGGGAAGCAGCTTATCGAAAGGACGCAGCGATGAGCTCACAATCCCAACAACGTCCCATGAGCCCAAGAACAACAACCCCAGAGGATATCCAACACAAATAATTCGAATCACTACCGCATACCGGACAACGCCGGCCATAAAACTACGAGTAGACCAGTTAGAGACAACCGAGGTCATCTGTTTAATCGACACCGGGTCACAGATAAATGCTGTAAGGCACAGTTCACTAAAACCAGCAACTGTAATAGAACATGACAACTTTATGCACATTATGGGAATCTCCCCTAAAGGCATGGTGACTCAAGGTACAGTAAAATTAACAATAATGGGCAAAGAACACCTCTTTCATGTCCTACCTGCAGAAACTCCGTTAGAAGAGGATTGAATACTAAGAAATCCATTTTTGTATTACGAGTTATTTAACCAACTACAGAAACTCCTGGATGCCAATGTTATTCGGCGTTCTAACAGTTCATTTTGCAGTCCTTGCCGAATTGTCCCTAAGAAACCAGGACCAGATGGAAAAAGAAAATTTCGCTTAGTCATAGATTACAGAAAACTGAACGCCAAGACCATTACAGATGCCTACCCTCTACCTAACATTTTAGAGATACTCGAGCAAATTGGTAGCGCACAGTATTTTTCAGTTTTCGATCTAGCAATGGGGTTCCACCAAATTGAACTGGAACCTGAGGATATACAAAAGACGGCTTTTAATACTAAGTATGGACATTCCGAGTACTTATGTATGCCGTTCGGACTTACCAACGCACCCCCGACTTTCCAGCGATTAATGGACTGTGTCCTATCAGGCCAACAGGGTGTGGAAATGTATGTATTCCTCGATGACATAGTAATTTATGCTAATACGTCGGAAGAGCATGAAGAAAAGGTAAACAAGATATTTGAGAGACTATCAGAGGCAGGACTACGCTTACAAATCGATAAATGCCAATTTTTAACGCCAGAAATCGTATATGTAGGCCACATAATTGATAAAAATGGAGTTAGGCCAGATCCATCTAAAATTTCTGCAGTAAAGGAATTTCCACCTCCAACAAACCAAACTGAAATACGACAATTTCTTGGATTGGCAGGATATTATAGAAGATTTATTCTTAATTTTGCAGAGAAGGCTCAATCACTCAATTCACTATTGCAGAAAAATAAGAAATGGGAGTGGACTGATGTGCAAGAACGAAGTTTTAATAACTTGAAGCAGGCTTTCTGCGAAGCACCGGTGTTAGCCTCAGTGGATCTTAATAAGCCTTTTATTTTAACTACGGATGCTAGTGACAGTGCTATAGGAGCAGTCCTCAGCCAAGGTGAACCGGGAGACTACCACCCGGTAGCGTATATGTCCAGGTACCTCAATAAAGCGGAAAAAAACTACTCAACTACTGAAAAGGAGTGTCTCGCAGTGATTGACGCTGTGGAGATCTATGGAAATCACGAACAGTTAACGTGGATCGACTCCCTGAAGGATCCCATGAGCAGCCTGAACCGTTGGAGACTGACTAAGAGGATACTATTATACGTTCCGGTATAAACCCGGAAAACTGAACACGGACGCGGACGCGTTGTCCCGAAATCCAATTGATAAGAGGACTTTGGAGCAGTCAGAAGTACAGCAGAATTCTGTCCCGAGTGAAGTTGTAGGAGGGGAGGCTAGAGTTCTACTAATAGTGCCGAAACCGACCAAAACTTCCCTAGTTAGACAGAATCTTAGCAGTAAGTCAAGCACTCTGGACGTACAGAAGAAGAAAGCCGGGTTCCAAAAACGCAGTTCTGACTGTGCCTAAGGGTATGGAGGGCGGACAAGCAAACTTGGATGCCAGCACCATAGCGAAGCGATTAAAGAGAAGAAAAGCGGACTTGTCAAAAATGGTAGCCTTTTCAGAACCGCTAGTAACAACATCGGAATTTTCGTCCGAAAGCCGCGTTGATACATCAGACACCACTCTTACAGAGGATAATTGTGTGGAAACTTCGGACCCACCACCCATACCACTGAGTAATAAATCAATACTTCCAAGTCTGGTACGTAACGACTCTGTATCTGAACTCGAAACGCGTACCGAAGCAGAGGACAACGATAAAAGCCTAGGAGAAAGTGAAGTGGAAGAAGTTATACAAGGAAAAAGCGGACAAGTGAGCAGACCGCGTCCGGAAACAAACACTTATCCGAAGAAGCGCGTCAACATCGAGCAGTGAAGGAGAATTACTAATACCTTAATTGCAATCAACAATGAGGAGGTCCATGCCCGGACAAGTTATGGATAACAGTGAATTACATGAGCTGTCCAGGATAGATAAGAATGGTACCGTTATCAGCAATGACACGCCAAACCAGGCTAGTAATAGAGGTGAAGAGACTACGCTCAACCAGAAATCATCATTATGTTGGGACAACTATATGGAACAACATCCAGAGTCCTTGTATTTCCAAGAACAAGAAATTGAGGAAACGGACGAGGAAGAATGGGATATACAAAATGCGTCCAGCTGGATTCCTGCCAGGAAAGCTAAGTCACTATCCCCCTAACCTTCTAAACCAGACGATGCAATACCAGAAGAATTATCAAATCTAAGCAGGACAGGTCCGTGCCCAGCAGTACGTTGAGAGAGTGGATGTTAGAGTACGCCGAGAGCAAAGCCAGTCCAATACGTATGAATTCTCCTCTAAAAGCCACAAAGGCAAGTTCCACTGCTTGGAATGAAGAGACAATGCATACAACGAATTGGCACAATTTATCTACGATAGAACAAGAAGATAGCGAGGAGGAGACAGAAGACGAGAGTCAACCAGTAAAAGATAAACGTTTAGAGAAAGTAGAAGAACAGATAGTTGCCAAAGAAGGCAAATTATGTGTCGATAATAAAACAGTATCAGAAGAATCTGGAATTAGAGGCGAGGATGTCATAAAGGAATTGCCTGACCTGCGATCGACAGAGACTACGGAAACAACTAATTTCATAAAACTTCCAGCAACCGCATCTTTGCCACACATAGTGGAACCAACAAACGTTAAAGAAACAGTGAAGATGTTGAGCACAGGAGGGTGCGTGACATACTTAAGGGACAATATAGTCGACTTTGTCTCCAAAGACTTGAACCTGTTTACAGGTACTAACAAATTGAAGATAAATTTACAGAGATTGCTGCACAAAAGAGAGAGAAATATATGTATACGTCATACATTTCCTTTGCGGCTATAAGCCCAATAATTATAATGGCGTTAATAATTATTGTATACAGGTATGGTTGCATTAAAAGAGGATGCAGCTTCTGTGCCACAAAAAGCAACAGCAGCCGCAGGAATAAGACCAAGATAGTTGAAAACACCAAGGATGAAAATTTTGAACTACCCACAGCCAGACCTTTCTTGGCCTATGGTCCCAAGCAAACTGCTTGCAATATGAGAGAGATCACAACCAATTTTAACACACATCAGTCTCTCCCTGCAGAGACAGTCATACACATACCACCTGCGAAGATTCCAAATTGTACACAGCTGGCAGTCTATCAAGTGCAAGAGGCAGCAGGATCAAACCAACAGTTAACAGAAAGGGGGAGAATTTCCAGCATCGACTCCTTGAATAACTACGTAAGACCATTGCCAATCCAAGGAAGCTCATTATATTAACTTCGAGCATGTATGTTCGGACGGAATTGGACACTTACACGACAGACAGACGCAACTAAGTGCGGACAGATGTTTGTACTTACTGTTACCGACGACTGTGACGTCCAAACGTGTCCGGGCAGACGATTCCTGATCAAAACATTTTTTTTTTATTATTTATTTATATATTTTTTTTCGATAACTTATTAGGACTGCAATTGCAGTGCATTACGAGCACTGTAGTAGATTATCAATCCATTAACTTATTAAATGAAAAATAAATAACGTATTCCGGCTTCATTTTATTCTGTTAAAATTTTTTTATTATAGGTTAGATTAAAGAAAAATTACAGTAACAAAAGATAGTATAAACAAATTGATTTATTCATACAATAATTCTAAAATATGAGGAGAGATAAATTTAATAATTGTATTAAGCGCACATAAAATTAAACTAGACGAACAACCAGGAGAACTTTCGTTAGGATAGCGTGAAGTCCTTAGTAATTGGCGATCCAGCGGTTGACGGTATATAACAAGCCGACCGATGTATAGGACAAGCATCTCTTGGTAAATCTCGACCTCCACGGAAAAGCCTTCTGCGGATACGAAATGAAACTCTTCCGACAAAAACAGCCGATCCAAGTGCCAGTCGTAGAAAGGGAAATCAAAACATTCCTGAAGGCGCTCGTTCATATACCGGTAGTCAGCCCGGAAAGCGCGCAAGGTGCTCCAATTAACAAACTGCAAAAATAACAGGAACAATAGTAAATAAAAATTAGGATCGCACGAAAACAAAATGATAATTACAAATGAAAATAAATTGTACATATATTTACACGTTCCCATCTTCCACCAAGACAAAACCTCTTGCAACGACGAACCATTGTAGGAATAATTATTTGAATGAATGTGAGCACGATCTGAACAACGTACGAGCAACGAATGTCACGAGGCGCGAAAATCAGAAGTTGGAAATGAAATTGCTGATCTCAGTATAAAAAAAAAAAGAGAATATTCTTCAGGAGCATACGCATTAATTCGACTAATGCGGGACAAATAAACTTAAAAAAAAAATATTATAGCACTTATTACCGAAAATAATAGTTTATGGCGAATTTTAGTTAAAGTTTTGCAATAATCAGTTTATCATTAACGGAGTTACTTTAATTTATACAAATTGGAAATTTTGTGACTATATATGAGCATGCTTAATTAACAAATTAGGAACAAAAATAACAAAGTTTACATTGTAAATTCGTTTGCAATAAGCTTATAAATAATGTTTTGCAACTTTCATTTTTAGACGTATTTCGAGACCCTAAAGTGCGGTAAAGTACTAGAAACCAAAAATTTTTAATAGTTTACGAGATTCAGGTAATTGTTGTTAAATTGTCAATTAAACATATTTGCGATAAATACATTAACTATCGATATCGTTAAAGCCTATAAAAATCATTAAAATATATGGAAGATTAAAAATTTCCAAGAATTTAAATCGACAATATACATACCTGTACATGATTAGTATAAACACACATAGATGAAAATTAATACGACATACACAAGAGATACAACTTTTAAATCCAAAGTCACAACGCACACGGAAATGAAGCGAAGGGGAAAGTGCATTGCCCGGCGAAATGCTGACCTAGCATTTAGTAGCCGCACATTCGAGTTAGATCGGTTCAGTCTACGTCCATATCACGTATACGTCGTATCAATATAACAAACAAAATCTTTGAAAAAGAATTAGTAGAAATGGCCAAGAAAATACTCGATAAAGCCATCGAACAACTTGAAAGAGCACAAAGAAAAAAACTGGCAAAACTGAAAACTACTGGCAAACATTAGAACATTATCGCTTAAGTGATAGTAAGAGTGAATCCGGCGAATGCGTGCAGAGAATACTATACCAGTGTAGGATTTTTAAATTTAAGAGAATAACGTAAAAGACATTAAAAATTAGTGATACGGACTCTATTTAAGTAAAAAGTTTTTGTTGATAGTTTACCAGAAAATTTCATGTGACTAAACATGGGACATCTTTACTATAACTGTTGGCCGAATAATCGGGTGTCAAATCGAATGCAAAAAGACAGTAGCTATTCGGGTATGCATCGCGTGTTATAAAATTACCGGTATTTGAGAAATATACCCCCGTACCTGAGAAGAGTGTGTGATACGCATCCACATACATCTTTGTTTTTTTGAACTCAGGCTACAGTGGTTTTGATAGGACTTATAAACTGTCCACAAACAAACACAAAAAATTGATATTACAATTTTTAAAAATTGAGCAGATAGAGTTTTCTATCGCCGTTATAAGCCTTATTTTCAATAAATCTAATTATGATTCTTTTCGGCGATTGACCCAGTATGACATTATCTATCGACTGACCATGCAGGCCACTGTTCAGGGTTCCGTTTTTTACCTCTACCCGTGTAAGCGGGTACTTTACTGTGACTTTAGAAAGCATTTTTTCGTATGCTAATTAATGTTCGGATTAATTCTTACTCGGCGAACAAATAGTGTCGCCTCAGTTATGTGTACAGTATACGCAGAATCGGGATCCATTAGACAGAAGCTGTCACGAGAACGCACAAGACGTGCACGTACCTTAACACCACCTAGTAGCCTAATAAATCAATTTTATTATTTGTCATAACTGCTTGTCGCCTAAAGAAACCTTCATTACCGGCATCAGTGTTATACATTTTACCCGTCGTGTCACGATACCACAAGACGCTGCTCAAGTATGAGTTTTTTGCCGCTGGTCCGTAATTGAATAACGTCTAAATGTATGATTTGTATGCGTAGGCAATAGTTGGTGATGATACTGGTTTTCGATTGAAAAATATATCCACCTGATTGAACAGCAAATGCGTAAAATTATTTACAGGGCCAAAGACTGGTTCTGACGCACCCTTCTCTAATGGCTTCTTCGGTGTTATATTCACACGTAGACTCAGCATTGTTTCCGCTAAATCTAGATATTCACAGTTGCCAGGGATTGTAAATTCTATTGGTGCTTGATCGGTGAGTGACGAAATTGTCTTATACTGCACCCAATGAGAACTCTTAATTACAGTCGGTGGTGGCGGCAAATCAAGGAGTGATAACTCCGACTTCAACGAGTCGCAAGAGTTAGTGTGTAGAAAAACCATATTTTTTTCTAGTTAGTATAGTGCGTAGGTATACCGTTCAAAAAGGGAGTCTTTTAGTTGACAAAGATATATTTAGCTACTGCTGGCGATGCTGCTTTAGTTGTAGATTTCTTTCTCTTCTTCTTCTTTTTCTGCGTGGTTGTCATGGTCCTACCAGCTCCACGACCAGAGTCTGACTGAGCTTTTTGTGTCATTTGTGTCTTCTTATATTTAGCTTTCTTTCTCTTACTACCTCCTACCTCTTTCCCCTCCTGTTCATCCAGTGCCAGAGATTATCCCCACCTTCGCGCACGCGCTTACTTAGAACTTCTCTAAAAGGCCTGTTCTCGTTCACCACATCATCCATGATCTTTGCACTAGTACAAGCAACCTCTTTACCGACAGACTTAGCGCCACGCCTCACAAGAGGTAAAGCACCGCGAAATAAACCTTTGAAATAACTGCTAATGCCCGCGCCAGTCTGATAAAGCCTACGACCAATTATAACGTAATTATCCCTACCACCGTCACCACAGCCGATTTGGTGGGTATGAAACCTACTTAAGATGAAGTGTTACCGTCAACGCACCGTTGTAAAATGGGACAGGAAGTCTATGCTCGCCTCTTATATCTATCTCGATTGACTGAATAGACGAGGACAGCAAGGGCAGATACATTGGTAGGTAAAATTCTAAATTTTCGTTATACCGTAAGTATAATCATGTAACTGAAGAGCCACAGCACGTATCAGTCGTGAACAAACATCACCGGTCACGAGGCTGACAAATACTGCTATAAACCAGCAGCATACTCGGTAAACCATTTGCAAAATTTGCCGATCTATTGCAGATGATATAGCTGTCTTTTTTACCATCACAAGTTAATAATTCACCACTTTTAAACACTTTTAAAGCCTAATATTTCACACAACTTTTCATATAAAGAGAATGAGTGAGTACAGCCAGCACACTTATCCTCAGTGCAGGTGCATTTAACTTAAATATAACCGCCACACTGAATCTTGAATATAAATGATCTTTCACATTGTCGAGGTTATTTATCTTGCTCAAAAGAGTATGAAGACTGTTATAAACGCCGCATTTGTGTAAGTAGCACGTGAGGGATTTCTCGTTACATATTGACTGCCTCTCTTCTCTCCTTCATTGATATGTGTTGAAAGGCAAGAGATTTTTGAATGTCGGTAAGACCAACGCACCAATTACTGTGCGGGCAGAAATTTTGGGGAAGTTGTGTCGTAAAGCGATTGGCAGTGTTCTCGGAGTAAACATATTTACTGCAACTAATGGACAAACCATGTAGAATTCATTCATCACCATCATCGTCATTGTTTTGAAGATTTACAAGATCTTTAGCAGACACCCAAGAATCAAATTATTCAGGGTAGCCCTTCCTACTCACAAAATACTCCTTTCTTTTTTCTTTACCCCTACTGCGTCGATATAAAAAAAGTCGCCAGATAAATCTTTGCGCACTTTACTTAGCTACTGTTCGTAAAAATAGCCGCCAATTTTTTCACCCTCCAGATCCTCGAGTGTGTAGACGAGCGGCTGACTCTTCGTATCGGCCTTTATAATCCTAAATAATTCCAGAGTTCAGCCACGTTTGTCTGATTTTCTAATGGCTGTCCGAGAACGACTAACTCGAAACAAGTCTTGAACATTATATTTATGGGTATAGCGTAACTGTCATTTGACACAGTAGCGCCGCGCTAAATTTTCACGAGCTTTACCTGCATTATACATATTCACGCTAGATAGCGTCATTTTCATTGCGCTATGCCACGAATTACTATATGACTGTACAATAACGTCCAGCAAGTCAATGTAGCGTCTTGTATTAAGATGTGTGAAGTAGCGCCATATTCGCTCTTTAAGAGTTCTAATAAAACGTAAATAATGTTTCTTTTTTTTAACAAATTCTGCACTTCGGGTCCAATAAATTCCTTGCCCTTTTCCGTTTAAAAGTATATACGATGGCTGTCTGCTATCGTTTTGCTGTAAAATCTGCTCCAGACCACTGATAACACTTTTAACCGTTTTATCACGAAGTAGCTCAACTCACGCGTACTTTGTAAGCACGTCAATGACTACCGGGGACGAGAGTCCACTCGCTCGTCTTCTTGAAGTCGGAGTCATCTATGTAGGATCGTGTGTCGGATCATGTCGGATCAAGTAGGATCAAGCGTCGGAGATGATGTAGATGAGAGTCCTACTCTCTCGAGGATGGGAGCCTGAGGGTTAGAAATAACCACCAGTTTTTTCGGGAATATAACTTGTGCTTTATTGTGCGACTTGCTAGTTCAAGCGCCAGAAACAATATGCAGCTCGCAGGTCGAAACATGCGCTCGTTCGTTTTCTCTCTCTCACTCCAACCAATATGGCGGACATCCCGACTCCTGACTTACGCAGAGCTGCAGAGGGATCTCCCCACACACCTCGTAAAAGCATGCCATCTACCGTAATCCTACTGAGTTTATTCCAGGCAATGCTACCAAATCGAAGTAGACTATTTATTAGATTTCGTCCATTTTGACAAAGAGTTGGCGGTACATTGATGATATGTAGATCGGATATTACTTTGCCATCACCATTTGTAGTAATACAGTGCAGTTGTGGTAATGTTTTATCAACTGTCGACAACAACAACTCATTACCGGCTTCATCGTCCTTAATACTTCATTTTTTGTAGTGTAGGAACCGTTGAAACATCTGCTATTACATGGAGTACTTTTGCCAATCATCCCATTTACTCGAGTTCAAAATCTTATTTATCTCGTCGTCAAGTCGTAATAACTTGGAGACCAGTGTCTGAACTGTGTTGAGGTAGTCGTTATTACTACTGTCAGTCCCACACTCGTCTGTGATAGTCGTTTTTGACGGTGGTAGTGGTGCTGCTGTCTTACACTCTTGATACTCTTGAGGCACTAAAATCATTTTCCTGAAATGCTTCATGCTAATAAGACAGGTTTCACTATTACCAGCACAAGATTTTCAGCTTTAATTAAAAGTCTCTTGCGAGTCTCTATCGTCTGTCCCGGAGCTATTATTTTGCGCAATAATCGTGCGTGTTTACGTAGCTTGCACTTATAACGTCTCCTCAGTGGTACGTTTCCACGCACAATATTCAGTATACACTCAACCAGGCTTATCACAAGTTTGGGGCAGGCTCGAGGCAGTAAATCCGTGCGTTGCGTCGTGTCAAGATGACAGCTCAGTACTTTCAATATATCCAGATACTTTCGTCTAATGGGAAAGCGATAACGCTGCTGCTGCTGACTTGATTTTGGCGGTGATGGTGTTACTGTTGCTGTTGCTGCGGGTGCTGCTGCTGCGGGTGCTGCTGTCGATGTTGCTCAATCCATCATACACGAACGACTGGCACATTTTCGGTGACGGAATTGCTTTTAATTTGTTTTCCCGGCATATACACCTGCTGGTGCCGATCGAACAAAAATATGCACGTGCGGTACCGGCAATTTTCCGGTGTATCCTGCTTTAAGTCCAACAGTCCTGATTCTTGCAAAACTTTCGTATCCTTGTGATGGAACTATCGGGCCAGATGCTATATCTGCGAGCGATCGCGAGGGTTCTTAAAAATAACTATGTAATTCGAGTTTAACGATATTTTTCGCAGATCCCGATAAAAGAGATTTTTCGAGAGAAATAAAATACTCAAATTACAATGATGGCTGCCCTTGACAAATAGATTAACTACACTAGCACTGGATGACTCGCACATCAGATCGTCAAGAATCAAGAGTTTCGGTCGTTCGGGGTCTCCACTGTAGTCCTCCGGTTTGGCAATCCCTCGTGAAATTCAAGACTACCACTAGTAAATTCCTTATAAGCAGGCTGATATTCTATATAGTTGAGTAATATACGCTCAAATTTTGTATCGCTTATCTGTGCGATGTATTTGAGAAAATTTCTGACAAACACGGTCTTACCACACCAGGTAGGACCGCAAATCATGCATGTCCAGGGATGTCTCCAGCGCACATCCATGATACGGTTGGGCAGGTGATACACACGAAATGCTCATCAGACCAAGCGACACGTGAGATTTATAACACTCCGAGTATCTGCAACGCCATCCTGGCGGGAAAAACCACAAACGCGCAGCGCGGGGTAGCCCCTTCTCGCGCGTGTACGCGAGCGGTCGTCGAGTTTGCCGGAGGCAAATCATCAGGCTTCCCCTCCAGGGAGCTTATTTGCGCGTAGACTCGCGCGCGGCGCTAGACTTTAAAGGTTAGTAATATGGCTCGTTCCCTCTGGGAGGCTTATGACGCGCGCGCCCTGCCGTAGAGGTTTTGATGGCTAATTCTGGGCTGGGTGAGTTATTATTGAATACAGAAAAAATTGTATTAGGTTTATAATTTTTTATTTGTAATTTTAGAGCTACATACCCGTACGGATAAGTCTCATCGTTGACAACAAAGCAACGCTGTACATCTAATCGCATCAAAAGAGACAAATGTTGGTGGTATTTCACCACTTACAAGTTTACACACACATTCAAAATTGATCTTTTCGGATTCTGATGCATTCAATCAGATACCTTTAATCTTACATACGCACGATTCACGGCCATAAGATGTTAGATACTTATAGACATAAAATTTTGGTCCACTGCAGACAAGGATGTAATGTATGTGCCAAACCCATAGCTCGCCAACTCGTCAGTAAGTTGTCCTAAAAATGGTCTCGTTGACGGCTCATACTCGCATCCGTTCTCTTGGCTCACATACACTATGGAATCTGTGTCATAGTACAGCACGTACAGATACGTTCTCCCACTGGCTCGAGTTCGGAAAAAAGCTTGAGCCGAACCAGAGCATTAGTGTAAGCAGCAATAACGTTGCACTGTGATGACGGCTCAAATTTGTCATTCTCGTCATTATTTGCCCAACTAACGTAGAGGATTTCATCAATGGCCGGTAGTGTAGAATTTACAACTTCATTAGGGTTAGTTAGTAGCTCCAACAAACTTTGTGGGACTCTTACTGTCTCAGTTTTTGTTATGTTTTCGCGTTGCTCAAACTTGCGCCACAACGAGTCAAGACAGCTTTGCCACGGATCGTAAACTAGCATTGAATTTTATCCGATTTTTCTCGAGTTTTATGCTCTCCTCTTGCTTCAATTTCTGAATACAGCGATCTATTGCTTACTCATCATCATTTCTACACTCTGGTGGGTATCCCAATAAATAGGTCTTTTTCGTGAAGAATTTATTAATGTACTCGTGAAAGAGACCACCTTTACACGATTGCTTGTCAAATTGTGTAATTTTATACGACCATATTTAAAATACCTTAGTGATTACGTAACCAAATTCCATGGTCTTTTTAAGCACGTCAGCCACCCAGGTACCGACAAAAACGCGCTCGTTCACGTCCTCGTGTTTACAGTCTTCCTGACACATGGACTCAACACACAGTTTACATAGCGGAAGTAGTAGCTTAATATTCATTTTTCTTGGCGGTAACACCTCGCAGATCAGCAGACCGTCAATCTGGCTGATGTCGTTGTCGGGCCTAACTACACATGCACACTCAACCTCACCTACATAAAGTTTCGGATGGCCGACGGGATGGCGACCATATTTGCAAATGTACGGTATAATGAGCATACATCGACATATTTAATTTTTTTGTCCTCTTGCGAATTAAGTGGTGTATGCCAGTCTTTTGTGACATCTTTTATACGTCATCATCAGCTCGTTCTCACTGTACTCGCGATCAAAATCATACTCTCACTTCTCAATGACACAATAATCGTGTCTCCTAATTTTTTCCGAAACTCCAAGTGTTGCCATTAACGATTGACAAATTACGATCATCAGTGTAGTAGCGAACACATCCACCAAAGGGCTCAGTCTCTTTTCACGCGAATTTACAGAATGCTATTTCGGCCAGCCTGTCTCATGTTCCATCCACGTAAGCTATTTTGCTGCTTTAAGCGTTTGTTATTGGCTCGACGGTATAATTCAAATTGTATTTTTTTTTTTTTTAATTGTTTACGGTACAGGCGCATACTGGACGACGAAATAGTTGCGTACTTAAGGAACGGATCTCTCGAACCGCATTCAATAAATGTCTTTTTAAAGGCAAGACATGCTAGTCTTGATATCTAAACGTCCTGCTTACAATACTTGATCTTGTTTTGAAAATCAAAAATGTAATTTTATACTATTCTATCGGCGTACCACTCTAAGAATGTTTTTCGGTACTCGACACGAATCGAGTCGGATGAGTAGCTCTCTACGAGTGGCATCTCGCCCACATAGTTCTGATTCCCCGGTCTATTGAATAAGTGGGGAAATGTTTCCTTATTAATACTGCCGCCAAGTCCGTAAGCTTTCGGTAAAGCGCTGAAAGCCATATGCAAATAATTTAAACTATCGAGAAACTTTATGTGGACAAACTTCATCATAATTATTTTTGACCCATTTAGAATTACGAAAGGCATTTCACGGAAATCTTTGCGCCCCACTAAATTTTTTAGCACAAACTGTACGTCGAACCGTTGAGCATTGTGCGAGATACAGATCACGTCTGCAATATGTTTTCTACGATTCAAGGCTAAGTCTACTAACTGTTTCACTGAATCATCCTCTCTAAACACATGCTCTCGGACCCCGCAAAAATTACACGACTCAGAAATATTTTCATTATCCAGATATGCACTACATACCTGCTGGACTACCCACAGATTGACAACGTGTATATGTGTCTTATCGTCACCCAATGCGGGCTCCGACTGTTGTGTCTCGAAATCGTAAAATAAGTATAAAGTCTGTTTATTTTTTGTGGTGGTACTAGCCGCCTGCTGACGCGTTTCAGCTATGGGCTGCATAAAACAAAGGTGCCCGATCGGCTGCATCAGCTTACAAACTTCACAAAGGACTGTATCGTGAATATGAGAGGTTGTATCATTACTGGAAGTTCTAATCGTTCTACAACACCTCGTGCAAATTTTTAAAATCGCATATACTGTATGATTCTTATCGAATGACCCTGGTTTTAGATGATTCGAAAGACACATTTGACTAAAAAAGATTCTATTACAGTGTGGGCACACCAAATGCCTGTAAGTTTGGTCACGTTGCGACGTGCAGCCCGATTCGGCTGCACGCGTACACTGATGCACTACCGAAGAGCTCAGAGTACCTGCAGCAATCAGGGAGCAACAACAAACTAACCGCGATGCGTTGTTGTGTCTCCTAGACGAGCATAACCTCTCCTGCCGACCGCATGGAGCAGCGGTGGCTCCCCT
>QLSS01000914.1:11989-22983 GCA_024372645.1 Trichomalopsis sarcophagae | reverse complement strand
GAAATATTATGTATCGAATTACATATTTACAGTTATTTTGTGTTAGGAGTGGTTTACCCCCTTAGGGGTAATATTTATGAAAACACCGAAAGACGTCAACTAAATTTTGTTATTAAGGATGTTTAAACATTTTTTCCAATTTTTTTTTAGTCGGTTTAAACATTTTTATTATAAAATTATGCCAAAAAATATGTTTTCAACCCCTAAAAAATAGGGGATGCTACCCTTACTCTTCAAATCACCATGAAATACTTGCTCTTTTTGTAAGAAATAACCTCCAATTTGTTTCATTGAAAAATTTTAATTTTAAGCCGAGATATTTAAAAAAAACGCTTTTTGGGGGTTAACTTTAGGGGAGGTTTTTACCCCTTAAAAGTGAAAATTAGCCGATAAAAAAAATACGTGTCTCTTATTTTTTCATGTTCTACAACATATATGAAAATCATCAAAATCGGTGAGTTCGGGTTGGGTACCTTTCCTTGTGAGTACAAGTATGTCATCCAACTCGTCACGCAACTTTTTCTGTTTATCAGTTAAGAATAATTCTAAAATATTATAATCAAGTTTATCCATTGCTACTTGTTGTGGAGTTCTTCCCTTCTTATTTGGTATGCTAGGGTTAGCTCCTTTCGATAGGAGAGAGTTTGCATTATCATAGTTACCTATGGCAGCAGCAAGGTATAATGGCGTTTTTCCTCTATTATCCTGTGTATTAGGATCTGCACTTGCATCTAAAAGTAAATCTATAGCCCGATTTCCTGGGTGGCGATATTCATCAATATTTGCTCTTGCAACCGCATGTAGTACCGTTGACTCATATGCTCCTCTTTTTAGGTTAAGAATTACTTTTAAATCTTTATTATTTTTATTGTCATGTAAAAACTCTTCAAGGGATTTAGTATTGTCAGATGAGCTACCGTAAGAAGTTAAACGGTTTAGGGCACTTAGTAAACCTTCATTTAATTTTTTTTGACTTGGAGTAAGACCACAATCAAGAGCAGACCAAATACAAACCCGTTCTCTTAGTACAAATTTGTTATCCATCAAAGATGGCAGTTCATTATAGTTTCTAATTGATGGCAAATCCCCTAAATACAACATCTCCCTTATCAGTTGATTGCGTAAAGCATCCTCAGATGATAGATGTTCTATAATGGACTCATACTCAAAATCATATAGTTCTGGTTTAGATTTCGGCTTTGGCCGACTGATGATAGATCTTACCATCCCAGTATATTCACCCATACTCACTCCATAAACTAAGATACATGGTATATGATATTCGATATATAACATTGAGTCAATAGCTATAATCTTTTCATGTCGTTAAGCTCTTATTAAGTTTTTATGGTGAGTACTACTATTAGGTTAAAAATTGTTTATTAATTAGAGTTTTAGATAGTTCTTGTAATTGCCAAATTAACAAAATTGAGAACTGCTAACTATATTTAATACCATTATCGCAGGGATACGATTTTTTACGCTTTAAAGAAGTGCCAAAACTGCTGAAGTTTTTACAGTAAACCTACGTGTTCAGCAGAATAAACAAACACATGCCAGTGTTAGGAGAGAATTATTTATAAGTCAATTAACTTTTAAAAAAAATATTTTAGTAAAAGTACCATGCTAGTTAGTGTTATAAGGAATTGAATTATTGACTCTTTTGAAAATTGCAAAAAAGATCGTATATCTGTGAGAACAAGAAGCGTAAAATAAGGTTGTAAAAATAAAAGCTTGAAATTTTTACAACAAAGTTAGGTAAGTTAGTTCGTATGTAAATGTAGTAAAAGTAGGCTAATATAGATGATTTTATGGTATAGTAGAATTATTTAAATAAAAGTTCGCACAGAATAAGTGGTAGACCATGCCATCCCAAAACGAACAATTCTCACCGCCCTTGGTTTTGACCACTGAAAATGGTCATAACGTTTAAATTTATTAATGCTATATACTACCAAATTAATAGTTGCTCATTTAAGAACCTCCTTCAACTTTACCCAACTCGACACATATACTTTTTGAAACATTGCTGTAAGTAGAAAAAAACAGGTTACCCACGTTAACTTCTTTAAATTTGCTCACAATCTCTACTTGATGCATAAGGTTTTTGTTACACTCCTTTCATCTACCGATTACCTCTAACTACCGCCTTTACCTTTGCTAAGGTCAGAAACACGACTAGCTTCAGGACCTTCTAAACTCGACTGTGGCAGGTCACCAAAATTACTGGAATCACTAACACCAAGCGATATAGGTGCTTCTACTAATCCATACCCTCCTCCTACTCTGTGATATCCTAATTCTAGATAAGTACGTAGTAATGGATCAATTTGTTCTCTATTTTGAATGCATGCTTGCAATTGCACACCTTGAAATCCCGGATCATTCCTGAATAATTGTGAAATGCCCACTCTCATGTTCTGAAAGTAATTTCTATCTCTGTTGGGGTGGCCTCTTCCAAGAAAATCGCGTATTATATTTATGATATTCTGCACTTGCCCAACAGGATTTTCGTTTAGAACTCGATTAATATCACTAGCATTTTCTAATGACCATAAACCACAATTCCAACCATCTGTTTGCTGACTAACAGAAACATCATTAATCCTGATATTATTTCCTAAGTTATTTTGAATGATATTAGTAATACCACCTGGAACAGCAGTAGCAGTTGAATCAGCATAGTACCCAACATAGTTCCCATTTTCACGCTCAATCACTAGTGTAACCCAATGAGTATTATATAAAGTAATGATTAAAGTTAAACGCTGTTGTTCTTCATTTTTCCTAAATTGATTTAATACTCTAACAATGTGCTCGTTACCGTCATTCCTTACCAAATTAGCTACTTCAAAAGTGTGATTACCTTCAGTACGAAGCTGATATCGCAATCTTCCAGCGTGAGCTATATCAATTTGTTGAAGCCAGTAATCATAATGTTCATTTCTCGTTGCAAATTCTAGTGTAAGTAGATCATTTACTTCTATTCCTTGATCTCCAAGAATATCTCTTATTTGTCTTCTTATCTCTTGTGCTGTAGGAATGAAATCATCACCTCCCCTTATTCTTGACTTTAATGTTTCTATTACCTGTGCTCTAGTACCTTGCAAGTAACTAAACGGAACATGCAGATTATCATCTATATCAAGCAAAAAAATCGAGTTCTGTCCTGGTTCTTTTTCTCTGTAAAAACGTCTAAAATTTTTGCGAGTCTGATCTGATAACAGATTTCCTGGAAAACTTTCATCAATAGCACTTTCAGGTCCCACTAGCCCTCCTGGTCTTAAGTCACGACCATGACGATCAAGTCTATGTAAATACGGTCGAGTAGATATAAGGTCCTCTGCTCTCTGTGCACCTCTATTAAATACAGCATAAGATAAAACCACCTCATTTCCAGAAGTAATAGGCAAATATCCTCTTTGTTTGTCCATAAATTCTGTTACTTTATACCTTGCCTCGTCTTGCTCCTGTTCTGCTTCTTCTGCGTTATCAGCAAACCCTAATACATATCCAATGGGATGAGTATCTGAATCATTCTCTGTAGTTTGCCTCAATAATAGGAGATCTAATCTATGCTCTGTAACTCTTGTGCGTACTCCTTGCACCACTCCTCCTTCTCTCATCCTCCCATAACTATATGCTTGACCTACATTGTACCCAGCAATCACTTTATCAGGATTGTCACAAGTATAAAATACACCATGCAATATAGACCGAAGCTTGTCCTCGCTATCTACATCTATTATTGCATTACCATTCATAGGCATTAATACCCTGGAAGTAGCTTCAAATAATTCTCTGTGCTGTTCTCTATCTTGCCAGTCATTATTCATAACATGATTCAAAGTGTCATGTACATCTCCAGCATTGGGAATTTCTACAAGCTGACCACCAAGCAAATCACCTCTATTCCCCAGCAGGTAATCTTCCGGTGTATTAAATCTAACTGCATTAGAATTTATTCCAGATCGATCATTAAGTGTGTATGTCACTACACCCACAGCAGCAATATGACCTTGTGGTAAAGCGATTGCTCCTAGTTGTATATCATTGCTAGCTCTAAAATGAAGTACAACTACATTAGAATCTTGAGCATGAAAGACCATAGTTAAAACGCTTCTTCTTAAATTCTGATTATTGTATCTAAATATGTATTTTGTTACATATGCTTCATCATCTTATTCTAGTCGTACAGGGTGTATATCAAAAGCACTACTCCCAAAAGCAAAACCAGTCATATAATCAAATCTCCTATTGCGATTACCTTCATCTATTGGTATTTCGCGTGGAAGATGATGTAGTAAAAAATTTCTAGTTTCCTCTTGAATTTGTCTGTCTTGTCTATTTCGTACACGTTTAAATAATTTTTGTACAAAAGGAAGTTTGTCCTCTTGAAGTCCTACTGTCTCAACACTAAAAGGATCTAGACCTAAATTAAAATTTAATCCAACACAAACAGCATATCCTAATTTAGTATGAACAGGTATAAATGAAGAAGTATGTAATCTCTACCAGAAGGTGTCCTCCATCCAGTAACATTAATAACGATAGGAATGTTTTCTCTCTCTGCTTGATGGCGTACAAGAAAAGCAACATATGAATTTACAAGAGACAAGTTAAGGTCAATATCTATCGTGTAGAGGTGACTAAAATTTGCTAAAAACCCTAATAAAAATCCGTAACCCTCAAATTCTTGATTGCGATTTTGAATATCATTTTCTAGTGTCCCTGCGTAATGACGATAGATTCGAGTTATGTATGGCAAAATTTCTTCATTTATTTGACGTTCTGTATTTTCTTCATTGTTACTTGCTAGCATTCCTATAAAACCGTCGATTCTTTGTTGACCAGGCTCGACTTGTGTAAAATTGACCAACTCACCAAGTTGTCTGAGCTGATCTTGATTGAGTTGTCTTCCTTCTATTCCCTTAATTGTTAATCCGTGATTTCTTAAGAGCACTCTAATAAGATTGATTTCAGATGCTGAATATTCGCTAAATTTACTTCTACCTTCAAGATCTTTTTCATGAATCTCTTCAAATTCTACTGACCCTTTTTCTCCCTGACTCCTACCCTTCCCATGCATGGATACTTTGTCTTGCTCAAAACTTAGCCTTTCTTCGGTTAAATCAGGATGTTGCCGTCTGATTTCTAGTACTAGAGAATCTTTTTCTCTTTTACTAAACCTTGCACCTGGCCTATTATACGTATCACAAAAACTGTAACATCGTACAATTCGCTTTCCGCCACGGCTTTCATTAGTTAAAACAGCAACTTTTAGGTTTCCTGTATTCATATTATCACCACTTGTATTAATACCATGATTATCAAAACGAAGATAGACTTCTTCATCTGCATCTAAAATTTGAGCATTGTGCGCGGTAGCAAATATACTAAAAAAGAATACAGGAAGGAGACGACCTACACCCACATGATGCAAGAAAAATGGACAACGATCTAGAAAAGACTCAAATTCTCGTCTAAAACCCTCAAGATCTCTATCTACTAAACTTCTCACTAAAGACACAAAACACCTCTCTATTTACTAGGACCAGAAAAACCACTTACATTGATGAAAGACTACTTATTACCACTAGGCGTAAAGGGCTTTTTCCTCTCAGGAGAACCAGAAGGACTCACATCAGGAGATTCAAGCTCGGACCCTGGCCCATCACCAGAAGCATAATTCCTATCGGGTAAGCGTTTTCTCTTGCTGGAACTAGCAGAACTCACACCGGGAGATTTAAACTCGGACCCTGGTCCATTACCAGAAGCATCATGTCTTATGGGAGAACGAGAAAAACTGGGATCTTCAGCTTGTACTATTACTTTGGAACCACCATTCCTAGCAGGTAAGGGTTCTCTCTCTAACTTAGAAAACAATAACTCTTCTGCTAACTTGCCGTAGTCCATACCTTCCTTCTTTCCTTTTCTACCACATACTCTAAGGTTTTCTATCATGACTTCTTTAAAAAGTGAAAACTTTTCAGGAAAGGAACTTCGAGCAAATGATATTATATCTAATATTTCTTTTTTCTCTATTTTCTTTTCCTCATCAGGCTTACAAACATCTCCTCGTTTCCAATTAATGATTAATTCCCTAAGTACACTCTTTATAGGAACTGTATAATTAGAAGTATTAACAGAAGTCTTTCTGTATTCAGTAAAGCGGTCGCACTTCCAAATCTCCATAATAAGAGATCTAGCTTGAACGCTTGATTCAGGATTTTTCAACATCACATTTGAAAGTGAATAAAGAAGAAGTTCATACTTATCCTGTGAGAATACTCCCTCTGAATGGCTTCCACATGCTGAAACTTCTTTATAACACCAGCACCGCACCAAATCATGAACTGTATCAAAAAAACACGAACGCATTAATCTACTAAAAAGGAAATATACCCCTCTATCCTCCTGCAATAATTTATGTAAAAGAGTATCTTTATCATCTATATTCCTTACACAAAAATCTAAAATAGGGGCATCTTTCTCAACAGATTGAGGACGAGAAAGAGCAATAATTGCTTCTGTAAGCTTCTCCTCCTTATCTTTTTTCTCCAACTGATTGTAAAAATACTCTACCCCTTCACTCCATTTGAGCTTTACAGCGCTGTCAAAACCTTCTACTGCATTACTAGGTTGTTTTAATTCCCCAGATTCTTTATCGATCCAGAAGTTAAATACATTACCATTTCTCTTCATGCTACCTAATAGGGATTTTCGTACGTATTCGTTAATTTCAGTTTTAGTTTTGCCTTTCAATACACCAGAAGAAACCCTTTTTTTATAAGCTTTAAATCTTTCTTCAAAGAGCTGATGGATTTTATCCACCACACAGTAACTACAAGCCATCTCGTACCTGCGAAGTGGATTATCTATTCTTATACGAAGCGAATTATCTCTTTCATCTACTTTTTCTATTTTTTCTTCAGCAATCCTTTCACGCAAAAAAGTATTATTTAACCTTGTACTTGGCTTGTCTTTATCTAACTTTACCCAGCAACCTTCATCTTTGAATATGAGACACAAAAACTCCAGCTTATCATCCTTAAAGTATTTAATATGCTCTATATAGGTCTCTGCCCACCTTTTAATAGCTAATTTCCTCCCAGCAGCAATTTCAGGATCTGCATGTTCTATCTTGTCTTGTAGTTTTTCCAGCACCTCAGTCTGACGCTTTGTTTCTATTGGCATTTTATCCCCCATATTGTGAAAACAACGCTATGGTACTAAATTTGTAACTAAGTTACAACACCTAATTACTCCAGAAAGACCTATTTGACACCCAAACGTTCTGGTCAGGCCTAGAGAAATCTGTCTGGAATTATTGAGTATTTTCTAGAAATCTTAATTTGACAGCTAACATCAGGTTTTCTGGAGACTATAGGTGATGCACTTTTTAACATTACCCTATTTATATTCCCAAGAATAAGGTCAGTAGATATGTTGTTTTCCAGAAGAATATTAGTAAGATTAATTGGAGAAGTGCTGATGACTTTAACTAAGTGGGTTTTAACTTCGCCCTTAAGTTCTGTTTAGCAGTGTCTGCTCTGTTCCATTTGTGTTAGGTAAGGGTATGGTTGTAAATACAAAATTCGATCAGCAGAGGGCTGAATATGATCTATATTTATTTATTTATTTATTTATTTAACCATCCACTTACATATACCATTAAAGGTATTCTACAGAGGCAAAACAAGCTTGCCTGTACGTAGGGCGGAGTACAAAAAAATAAAAGAAAACTTATGAACTATACTTATGTACTAAAAACATGGTCATGTTCATATTTTGTATATTTTCGCGGATTATTTTTACTAGGATTCAAAGTCACCCAGATCGACAATAGGAAATAACTGTATTTGCCTAAAGTACCTTTTCACTTATAAACATTTTTAATTTATTCCTAATTGTAAATTTGCTAAGATCTAAAACTTTGATATACTGTTTTGAAATTCAAAGGAAAAGGAGATTTTGAAAGACGGATAAGAGAACTGCTTGTTAACGATTATAAGAAACTTAAAAAACCACTGAGCAAACTCCTTGGTAAGTTAGAAAGTGAAATAAGGATTGATAAAGAGAACAAACAAGCAGCAAGAAACGTTTATGATCAAATCAAAAAATCTAGAACTAATGAAGATAAATTAAGTAATTTATTGGAATTTAAAAAACAGCTAAAAGCTTTCTTAAAAAATCAAGATGATTGTAGTATTGTGTTAAATGCAATTGACTCTGCAAGTGTTATCCCTGTTATTGAAGTTAATGGTGTGCATCCAAAAGATAGTGAGATCAAAAAGTTAAAAAAAGCTCAACCTCTCACCTCTAACAGACAAGACTTTGAAGAAGCTCTAGAATACATAGAATCACAAGAAGAAGTTATGGGGATTACATTAGAGGAACTTATGGAATACAACCCTGGTAAAAATAATTTATTAAATCCGATTCGAAAGATAATAGGATTTAATAGGATTTCTTAATCGGAAATTATCCAATTAAAACCAATTCAATCGATTAAAATCTATTTAATCTGATTATAAATTTTAGTCGGTCTTAATCGGATTTAAACAGTTGTGTTTTTAAATAAAATGTTAATTTGTTGAAAAATACAACTGATTGAATCCGAGCTGAGAGCTTTCTACGATGAAGAAGTAAAGAAGAAGACGCTACAACCAATATTATCCTACAGAGAATGTGAACAATTATATGACAAAATTAACTATGAAAAAAATGAATCTCGTATTATAATCGAAAGAGAAGAACTTGGAGAGAATGTTAGGAAGGTAATGGGAGTCAAGCGCTTTATGAGTGAAAGCAGTGGAGAAGATCAGAAAGATTTCGAAAATTCATCTGGGGATTTTTTACAACAAATTTGCAGACTTACATTTAAATTGGAAATACAAGGAAAAATGAATTGTTCTCTAGATCAAAGAAATGAATTATTGATCGAAGAAAACCTTAAACTTGTAGAAAAGAACAAAGTTCTTCTCAATAGAAACAATTTGATTGAGAATCAACTACGTGGCGTACTCGAGGAAAGAGATAGGCTGTATGCTTCGATAGAAGAAAGAGAGAAAGATAAAAATAAGTTGATTGCAGAAAACGAGCAATTAAAATGGGAAAATGATGAGTTAAACAAGCGTGACGACTACATTTTAATAGCAAGCGAAACAAAAAGTATTGCTATACAAACAGAGAACATAAGCAAATCCGGAGAAATTACCCAATCAGATGTTAAGTGTCATGGACAGATAGAACAGGAGAAGTTGATAGAAGAGATAGATATAATGAAAGAACAAATTGAGGAACTCTTATCAGAAAGGATTATATTATTGAGCAGCGTAGAACTATTAAAGGCAGAGAATAAACGATTAGAAAACGTTGAAAAAAGCTTGAGTGTCGGGATCTCACATTTTTGCTCTGTAGAAAATTTGTATAATGAGCTTGCAGCTATTGAAAAGAGGGGGAAGCTCGATAATTCAACCCAAAATGAAATGGAGGCGGAAGTTGGCACTGAGGCGATGGTGCCTACAAAGAACGTGGATCTAGTTAATGTAAAACAAGGTTATAGTAAAAGGGCTAGTAACCTATCTCAAGTTTCTGAAAAAAGTTCATCAGTAAGATCTCAATTCTCAGCAGCAAGCACTCATGGTAGAAAGCAAATAATTTATGCCTCTGCTTCTCTTATATTATCTGGAGTATTTGCTGTTGGCACAAGTTTAACAATGTCTCATTTAGGAATATCTATTTCACTTGCTTTGACTGCATTAACTTTCCTTACATTAGGATGTTATTGTTCATATAAGGCAAGTACAACGCTTAGGAATATTGAACTTGATCGAACTTTTAAAATGGCTGATCATGAAGCTGTTTTTATGGTTCCCAGCTTATAACTTAGTGGAAAAATATATTGTTTTACTCACCCCAAGAAAAGAGATAAGGGGAAAGATAAAAAGGTCTATCAGTTCTCGGTGCGGCAGATTAATTTCTGACGGTGATATAGAACATTACTTATTTCTCTAGAGAATAGGGAATTGGTGAATAAATTCTAGGTGTAGAAGGAGATATAGATGAAGAAAAGACCAAATTTAGTAGAAAAATTAGCAAGATTTCTTTGTGCATGATAGTGAGAGAACAGCAAAGTAGTCGTATCAAGGGATTAGTTTTATGTTCTGAACTCAGCTTTTCGGTAGGTTATAAAAGAGGTAATATCGAGACCTTCCTTTGAAATTCCAGATTATCAGAGTACTTTGCTCTTCTGAAGTTAGTGATGTTGGAGTACCTCTGGGTCGGAGTACTGATAACCAGAATTATGGACTAGGATAAAAAAAGAGCAATCAGCATGTGCCTAGATTTGAGCAGCAGACATAAACTTGAAATTACTATCAATTGGGTAAAATTGGAGAGTTTTAAATGGCTTGACCATGTAAGGTATTCAATAAACTCCCATCTTTAAATTTGATCAAGCTTAGTTGAAAGAGTGGAGATTTTAATAATTTACCTCAAATCTAATTAAGAGTTAAAGTGAGATGTTTTAGTTTTTATGCACCTTCCTCTCTGCTAATTAAGGCGTTCTTTTTATTTGCGGCTTTTCAGACGTACGATTCTGCTTAGCAACCAATCCGGTACTTCTCTACCCTTTTCCCACTTAGCGAACCTCATCTTTTCTTTTAGGTAGTACTCTCTGTAAGCTTTTACTGAATGACTAGACTTATATTGATCTGGTAACGCCTGTACAAAAGGCTTTATATCGGTTGATTGAAAAACAAGCAAATTCTTATTACTATCACACCAATCTATAACTTCTTCTGATATATGTTTTCTTTTATATCGCCAAGTATACTCTTTGCACAGCTCCCTTCCGTATTTTATTAACCAGAAAAAGTTCCCTTTGGATTGTCTAGCCCATAAAGAGCAAGGATGGTTTTTGTGAGTAAGTTTATATGGAACTTTAGTCTCGTTGCGCTTGCAGAGGTGAGGTTGGAAGAAATTGGGCA
>QLSS01000914.1:1713-11959 GCA_024372645.1 Trichomalopsis sarcophagae | reverse complement strand
TTTGCAACTCAAATAAAAGCTACTATTGGTGCAACTGTTGAGGTAATAAAGCGGAGTGAATTACATTCTTTCGTTGTATTGCCAAAGAGATGGGTTGTTGAGCGATCTTTTGCTTGGTTAGAGAAATGTAGGCGTTTGTGGAAAAATTGCGAGCGGAAACTCAACACTAGCTTACAAATGGTTGTTCTTTCCTTCATTTCTATTCTATTGAGGAGATTTTAAACAAGTTCTAAGATTGGACTCCTGGTTGTAGTGCTTGATGTGGAATCTAATAACCCACCTATTGAGCTTTTTACCCAACTAAACAAATCATTTATCCATGAAGATGATCTTGCACTACTACTTGCTGCTATTTCAGGTTGATTACTTGAATCTATAGCAAAAGGTGTTTGTAATAAGTGATGATGATTATGATCTCCATGGTGATGATGGCGTTTGCGTTGCGTAGGTTTTTCTCTTTCTTCTTTGAGTTTTCCCTCTAAGTATTTCACAACATTATTATGCCATTTATCCCTAGCAACATTTTGCGGTATTTTACCATTCTTACCTTTAGCATTGATATTGGCTCCCTTACCTACAAGGTATTCTATTATATCAAGATGGCTATTCCAAGAAGCCCATTGTAGAGGCATCCAGCCGTCTTTGTCAATCTCATTAACACTTACCCCTTTATTGAGAAGAAGTTCTATAATCAATTATGTTTTTATTAAGAAATTAGATAATATAATTATTTCCAGTTTTCAAAACCAAGAGCTGTGAGAAAAGTTTGTTTTTGGATCATATGGCTACCACTGGATCCAAGAAAAACACTTCTCAAGGTGTTATGTTAGTTAAGCAAAATTCTCAATTTAGCAATTAAAAATATATACTCACTAAGAAGCATTGTTAACCATAAAAAAATATCTTGCTTTAATAAACTTTTCAACTATTATAATAGAAGTTTAATATGATGAGGGTAGTATAATGTTTTCAAGTGGTGGTACCAGAATAAAGGGAGAGCCTATTTCTATCTTTAAAGAGATAACTCAGGAAAAAGATCAGCAAAAAAAACAAAATCTTGAAGGTTTGTTAAATGAATTAAAAACATCTTACCCTAATGACCTCAAAATAGGAGCGGCACTTAAAACAGGAGATTGCTTTTTTGACTCTGTGGCTCAAGGGTTGAATGAGTTAAAATCCGGTCATCGTTTTACCGCAAAATCGTTAAGAGAGGTTTGTAAAGAATTTGCACAAAGTCAATTAGGAAATGATCAATCATGGCTTAAAGAAGCTTTAGAAAACGAAAGCGAACAAATTGATGATTATATTCCACGTATTGAATTTACTGCTAATGATATTAAGCAAAAGTCTGAATTGGCAATTGTATTGGTGTTAGCCTCACCAATATGGGGTAGACTGGATATTGAAGGAAGAATGATATGTGAGAAATACAAAGTGAAAATTGAAGTGATAGAACTGCTGGAAAAGCCCATAGAAGAGTCCACAAAAAATCGACACGTTATTCGAAGTAAACAATGTGAAGGAAATAATGTTGTTCGTATAGTAAATTATAAGATGCATTTTGTACCACTTCTTAATAACCTAGAAAAAGACATTGAAAAAGCTACAGAAGTTTCTAAGGAAGAGGTTTATGGTATGGAAGATATAGAAAATCATGATTTTGTCACTCCAGCTGATGTTTACAATAAATTAAATCGACTGGAATTCAATGGTGATGATGAAGGTAATCCACACACATGGGCAGGTTCGAATCAAATAAATTCTTTTATAAATGATCGTGCAATTAAAAATACTGATGGTAGTGAATTAGCTTATTATATTGCTCCAAGTAACTTTGGTTTTAATGATGAAGAGAGCATGAAAGTGATAGCCCAGCATATCTGCAAGAAAATTAGTAAAGATGGTGATACTATAATTAATTATAAATCTGATAAGCCTGCTATTGTTATTTCTAATACTGTTACAACACTTGGCGAAAGTTCTAGAGATACAAGCAAACAGGGTGGTTCTCATTGGATCGGTTGGGTACTGTTACCTAAAGAATATGATAGCTTATCGGGTAAAAAAATAAACAATGACAAATATCAGGTTCTTTTTTTTTGATTCACTTGGTCAACGGGTTTTTCCTGAAAGATTAAAGAAGTTTTTAATAGAAGGTGTTGAAATTACTGAAAAAACTGATGAAGGTGAAAGGCAGATAAAGTTAGAGCCTTTTTGCAAAAAACAAGAAATTGACTTTAGAGGTCTTAACAATTTAACTGGTCAGCAAATGAATGGGAGCGATTGTGGTTGGTGGGCAGTTTATTATGTGTTGATGACTGTGTATACCGGAGGAGTAGGATTTCTTGAGCCATTAAAAAAAAGAAAGTTGTCTGCAAAACCTCTTCGTGGGATAATGAATTTACAGGAACCTGCTGATAAATCTCCAAGTTCGCCTAAATCTCTAGATCAGCCTAGAAATGAATCTCTTAATGATCTTAAAAAAGAGATTGAAGGTTACCTTGGTAAATCTTTTCATTTTGTTAATATTTTTGCAAGCAGTAAAGAAATTTATTTAGGTCGTTATGGTAATCAAGATACCATTAATGTAGGCGATAAGATAGAAGAAAGAAGTTTAAAGTTTGCTGTTTTAACTAATGAAAAAGATTCACAGAATCAACAGATTGTAAGATGCTGCACTATTTCTCATATGGAAAAAACTCCTGGCTCAAGATTTAGTAAAAAGGAAAGGGTATTGGTGGAAAATGAACTACCTAATAAACAATCATTCGTATTTGAAGAGTATAAAATGTTCGCAAGAAAAGGTAAGGGAGGATTTAGATAGCCTTTAACCAGTTTTCTGAAAAACGAAAATTTCCTGAAAATGTGAAAGGTCCATGTAATAGATTTGAGGCATTAAATGGTCCTTTTTCTCCTCCACATACTTCTACACCAATTACCCGAAGAAATATACCCAGAGGACATGGTAAGGCTTACGCGTATCAGTTTTTAAAGGATCTACTTGATATAGAGATGAGTCCTGATGTGCTAGTAGATATTATAATTGATAGTACAGATGATACTAAATCACTATAGTAGGACGTCCAAAGGTATTGGGGAGTTCTACAAAGCAAATGCGTCATGTTATACCATATTCTTCGATAAAGAGTGCTGTTGAAAGTGCGGTGAAAGTAGAAGAAAAAGGTGGCTACATATTATATGTGGAAAATATGGTAGAACAAGTTATGATTCTACTAATGATAAGTAAAGGAGGTGTTTGTCTAACAGATAAACAATATAATGATCTCAAAAAGAAAGGGGTTGTTCCTTCTGGTGAATATGATGAATCTGAACTCACGACTGAAACTAAAGAAAGGCAACGTAATAAGTATCACCTAATATATGGTAAAGAATTTATAGAAAAATTAGAAGGAGTTGGTGAGGATGTTTTATCTAAAAATGAAAAATAAAAAGCTATAAGTAGTTTTCAAACAAGAATTCGTAAGTATATGGAGTATGGCATTGAGCATCTTGTTGAGGAACTAGGTCCAATGAATCTATCGGACATTATAGTAATCTGTGAAGGAGTTTCCAGAATAATATTAACTATGTTTAACCAAGACAGATATGCTACTTTTCCTGATGAAGGTAATTCTTTATTGGAGGAAATCCGGTTATATAAAAGTAAAGATATTGAAGAAAAAGCTAGAACAATAAAGTTACAAGAACAAATAAAAGGAGAGTTATTTGAGGTACAACTACATGATGAAATTACTCAAGAGATAAATGATCAGAATATTAAAGATTATGATTCGCGTATTAGAATTGTGAATAATGAAGGATATATAGTAAAGAGAACAGTATATGCATTGATTGTTTTAAACGCTTTACTAGATGTGACTTCTTATAGTTTTAACGTACAGGAAGCTCAGAAATATCTAAATGATTATAATAATAGATATGATTTCGCTATCAGAACACATAGTCAAGACTTAGGTGATTATAATGAGAAGATTAATGAAAATAATCTAAATAATGTTCTTTATCATCATATAGCAAAACATTTGTATGCAGTATTTGATTTTAAACCGTTAGAAGGAAGAGTATTAGCGCCAAGACAAAAAGGAGAAGAAAACACTATAAAAATATATTCTTCTGCTACTGAAACAGAAACAAGAATGTATTCAACACAACAAGGAAATGAATATAGAGAGTCACAAATTAATTCTGCAAAAGGTTATAATAATACGGCAGTATTTCGTTTACAAAGAGATGGTAAACAAATGGATGATAAATTAATGGGAGAAATACTATCTAGTAAGATTGTTCCCCATGTTATTATTCATCTAGTGCCATACAGGCAATTAAGGGAGGGGTTTCTAGAAAATGTGGTGGAAGAAGGATTAGGGAATGGAACGCAAGAGATACTGGAGTCTTTTATAGATTTAGTACGACAAGACTATATTAATGCACCATTTCATGAAGGGATTGGAGTAGTACTAAATAATGATTGGGTAGAGGAAATACTTGAAAGATACCAAGAACAAAATAAGTCTTTTTCTGAAGCAAGCAGTATCATTGTAGATGAAAGTCACACTAAAAAACCCCCAGGAGAAGGTGGTATCGATGGAAGTGATATTACAAAACTACCAAAAGAAGGAGTTGTCATTGATATTGAGCAACTCTTAAGAGGAAAAGGTGTTAAGGAACTGTACGGGACAAGACTACATCAAGGTTCAAAAATAAACTGTGAAAACATTGTTGATCAGATATTATAACTTTATTGAAATCTCCTAACAATCGGTCCTGGTGTGACCTCCTCTCACAAGTTGTCGCCGAGAACTGACGCTCTACTCATTAAACGCCGCCGAAAACTCGGGCCCGCTAAAATAAAGACGCTTTCCCGAGGACTACCGAAGGGACTCGAAGCAGTGCGCGCGCTCCTCTATATCTATAGCTATACACACGCAGTCATGTGCCCGCGCGAACGCCTCCCGCCAATCGACTCTCTGGCCTGGCAGTCACAGATCGGCCCTTTAGCCTCTCTGCACTGAAAGTGACCCTCAAAATCCGCGGAGTAAAACTCCTAGAGGGGGTCGTGGCAGTCTAGGAACGATTATAAAATCACTCCTAACCGTATTGGCCTGAAGCCACGAATCGCCTTGTCGATTCGCGCATATGAGAGCCAAATGGCGGAGAAACGTTCGCTAAATTTACTAATAGGTAAAATACATTATTAATAAAGAATAAATACACTGCACTTGCTCTTATCCCTAGTAGCCCTCGGTTACGTCCGGAACAGGAACATATACATATAGGAGGTTATATGAAAAAACGTAAAAGTAATTTACAAATGGTGTTTGAAGATTCACACTCGCGCTTCTTAGTTCGTTCAATAGATAGGAATGATACCGACTCAATTACACAATGGGTGGAAAATAACCTAATGAAAAGTGATGAGCAAATAAGAGGTGGTAAAGTATCAAAAATTGCTTTTTATGAGTCAGAAAAATCATTAATTAGAGAGTATATTCTTAAAGGTGAGTTTGATAATATTATCACTGTTCTTGGTGCAATTCATAATGAGAAGTTCAAAAGTAATGATAGCTATAAAGAATTAAAAATAAAAGAATGTGAAGTACTGACAGGTGCAATAGTAATGGCAAGAGGGTCTTTAGAAAGAGATGACACTATGCACAAGAATCTAAATGATTTGTTAAAGGGTAAACAAGAGGAAAAAAATGGGAGGTATAGATCTTGAAAAAGATGAAGTATCTACTAAAATAACAGACGCCCTTAACATAGTTCAGGTTAATTCTGCAGGTAGTTCTAAGGGTAAGTAGTAAATTTCAATGTTTTTTTAAGGTTTTATAAGTGTGTGGTAGGGAATACTATGTTAATTTCGTTTTTCTACCATGTCACTGGTAGTAGGTTTATAAATTCTGTATGGTTTTGCGTTGGTTTTATGTTGAGTGATCATGCAAGTACCATAGGTTGATGTTGTTCCAACAAGTAACGATCCCTTAGCTATAAAAAACCTCAAATTGTTCGTTCCATAGCAGTTGTATCTTTTTTAGGTCAGCTAGTTTAAGATGGCATAATTGTGTTCCACTCAAAATGTCTTTCTTAATTTTGGGTGCCAGATAATTTAAACATAGAATGCGCTGTATATGTCCAATATTTATTGTAGAACATAGTGACCTTAGCCAGAAAATGTTGTAGAAGAGTTAGGAATATTTGTATACAAGTGTTAATAAAAAGAATTGCATTCTATACATTTGCAAGTGAAATAATAGTAGTTTATTAATGTATTCTATAAAAAACTTAAATAATCTAGCCATTTTCAGCAACCAAAAACCAGCTATTGTGAGAAGAGTTTGTTTTGGGATGGATTGGACTACCAAGTGTACTGTACGAACTTTTTAATATAGTGATTTCACATACGAATCAATTTCCCTAGCTTTGTTACAAGGATTGCAAATTTCTATTTTCATAACCATACTTTTACGTGGCTTGTTCTCACAAATATACGATCTTCTTTATATTTTTTGTAGAAAGTAAATAATTAAGATTTTTGTCACGCTAATCAATGTAATATTCTTCTCAAAAATACTTCTTACGCTGTCTACAGATTAAGATATAGATAACACGCTGAAAATCTTCCCCATTATGGTAAACTGAGTAAAGCTAAAAAATGATAATTTATTACTATATTACATGAATCTGATTGTATGTAGAATGGGTAAATTATTGAAATTCTTAGATTTTTAATGAATTAGGGAACAGCAGTGAAGTTTTTTACTCAAATTTAGGTGCTATTCATTGACAACTTTTATTGTAAATCTTAGAGTAGATAAGTTAAACTGGTGTACTGTATTGATACTTTTTTTGGCACAATTGTAAAATGTAGGAGTTCTGTATATGAGTAAAGAGTGTATGGTGTTTATTTTGGTTACCTATCTCCTGACGTTTCTCCTGGTCCATGTTGTACCTAATACTCCTTTTCTTGCTCCTTTTGTACCTGGCGTCATTGCTTTTCTATTAACGATTTATACTAGGAAGAAAATAAGTAGCCTTTTTAAGAAGAATTCAGTAAAAAATCTTCTATGTGGACTGATGATCCCGTTAGTGACGTTTCCTAGCCTTTTTGGACTAGGTCTGCTATTCTCATTGATAAAATATGAACCAAAATTAGAACCTGTTGGCGTTGTTTACTTTGCACTTCCGATTGCGTTTATTGGTAGTTTCGTAGGTAGTACTATTTCTAATATTTCAATTATGGTTGGTTGGCAATGTTATTTTTTAAAGAACATAAGAGCCCAAATATCAAATTTTTATACTAGGGGGTTGTTGATTGGTTTACTTTATGGAATATTTTCTACAATTATAGTTGCTGGTCATACAGAACATATGTCACTGCCAGTGATCTGCATTTCTTTTGCTCAGCTCCTCTTAACATCTATAATCTATGCTTGGCTGTTTGAAAAAAACGGTTCAATTTGGTCGGTGGTTATAGTACATAGCTTGTTTTATGCTTTTCCTGTTTCTCTCACACCTATTATTGGGGTTGTCTTTTTGCAGTCTGTAAGTTTTTCGTTGCTACTAACAGTTTTCTATTTTTTAGCTGTCCTAGGCATTGTTCTGTTTTGGTGAGCCCAATAGAGAAGGAACATTTCTAAAAAAACTGTTCATAATCCTTGATAGGTACATTAGTAGGCTATTGTATTGCACAAGTTAGTCTGTATTAAAGAAGAAGGTTTCATGGGTAGGACGTGAAGATTTAAGAAGGATTTCTGATTCTAGGGAAGAAATTTCTAGGTAGAAAGTGTTAAATCGAGATTCATTACTACTCACGATAATCTAAATAAGATTTTTTCTTATAATCAAGTTATAGTCAATTCGAACAACTTTTCACATCTAATAAAAGTTCCAATTCTAGATTTAGGATTGAAATTAGTAAGTGGAATGATTATACAATGCTTCTATAATAAAAGGAGGTACAACATGAGTAATATAGTTCATTCAAATAAAAACAATAATCGTGATAATTTTAGTGTAAGAGGATTGCAAAGAGCTGTTGATGAAATATTTGATAGCTTCTTCATAGGGTGGGGCTCAGAGCTTTCTAGAAGGGGTAGTAGTCTATTACCAGCTTGCGACTTTTATGAAACAAAAGAAAGCTATTGTCTCTCGCTAGAGCTACCAGGTATTTCCAAAGAAAACATAGATATCGGCATGTCTGGCAACAACTTAATAGTAAAGGGTGAAAAGACGTGTGATAAAGAGTCAAAAGATAAGCAGTTTTATCATCGAGAAAGATACTATGGCTCTTTATGTAGGTATATTCAGCTTCCAGTAAATGTAGAGCAAGATAAAGTATCTGCTAATTTTTCAGATGGGGTATTGTACGTAACCATACCTAAGTCGGAGAAACATATCAAAAGAATTGATGTAAAGTAACCAGTAAGTGGTAGCAGGCTTCTAGTTTGAGGCTTGCTACTTTAAATTATTATAGATGAAATATAATAAAGTTCTATTATCTTTTCTAGATCTAAATTTTCGTCTGAGCGTATTTATTATACAGATAGTGTAAAGCCTTTATTAAACTTACATATTGTCAATAATCTTATTAATATAGTATTTTCTAAAATGAATGATAAACTTCCATTATGGTATTACCAACCAAAAGTTGTAAGTCTGTATATTTATACATTAGAGGTCTGATACCAATTCTCATTGTTGGCCAGTCAAATAGGAAACATTGCAGAGTTGTTTAATTGTGGAGCTGGCAAGAGAAGTAATAAATTTGCACAAAGCGCTCTCAAGCAAAGCAACTGTATCGTATATTTTATTGCGCAAAATGTTCTGTTTTATATATAACCAAAGCCTCTCAACAGGATTGAGCTCAGGTGAGTATGGAGGTAGGTATAGAATGTCGATATTTTTAGGTACCTTTAAATTTTTTGACTTATGCCAACTAGCGCAATCCATCACAAGAAAAGCCTATCGTATTCCTAAATATTGTGACATCTGCCCAAGAAATATATTCATACAATCAGTGTTGACATTTGGTGCAAATAAGCTAAAACTCTCTCCATTTCTGGAATTAACTGCACTATAGAGATAAAAATTTTGCCTACCTAGTTTTACCTTAACCTGTGTCCTAATGCCTTTTTTAAACCACCCGTGTCCAATCTTTGAATGTGTGTCAAACCGCGATTCATCGAAGAAAAATAGCTCTTTTTCGGGATGCATGACAATAGTTTCATTGAGATTTTTTTTTAAACTCCTCTTGTTTACTTTTATCTTGTCCGTTATGCACTGGTCTTGGTGTGATATATGAGAATTTCATCTTTTGCATATGGCGGTGTACTGTAGATTTGCTGATATTTAATCCGAACTTTTCCTGGATTCTTATTCTCATTTCTTTAATGGTAATATTAGGATCTTCTTCTATCCATGCTTCAATTTGTTGTAGTTGAGCCTGATTTAATTTAGTTTTTTTACGGCGTTGTGGAGGAGCAAACAGTTTTTCTTCTTTGCCAAATTTCAAGAGTTTTACCCACGAAGTTAGTGCACTTCTTGAAATGCAATATATTTTTGCTACAGCCGTTATACTGTACTTTTTTGCTGCAATTACAACATTTAGTTTTTTTGAAACATATGCATTATTCCTTACTTTCTTCAGCATTTCTTTTGCTGATTCTACTACTTTTTCATTCAATAATTTTGATCTTAATTCCATTTATACCTCAACTATTTTACTTACTTTGTGGTGTCCACACAGCACCCACTCGCACACACGCACACGCACTCACGCGCACACGTACACACCTCATACGCACGCGCACGCAAAGACTCCAGCGTTCGTGCCTCGAACGACGCGGCCCGGATTAGAAAGCGGTTTTTCCGGTCCGGCCGAGCGCATCTGGACAATTAGGTCCTCCGCATCGAGGAGGCCGTAAAACGCCCGGGCCCGCGCTCGAACCCTTTTTTTGCAGTCCTCCGCATCTCGATGCAGGCGGCGAAAGCTCGCCGACACGGAAATTCTCAACGCCGCTTGGGCCAGCTGCCCTCGCCACCGACGCGCTGTCCGGACCGCGCGCGCTCCGTCCCTGCCAATCCGATCCGTGATCGGTACAGGAGGCGGAACGGTCGAGACCCTCGACGATCGACGCTGGAGGCGACCAACAACAGTCCACCTAGAGACACGACACGAGTCGCATCACTCTAGAACATTCTGTCACGCGACTACAACAACGAATGA
>QLSS01000913.1:0-23379 GCA_024372645.1 Trichomalopsis sarcophagae | reverse complement strand
GACAGCACCAACATCCGTTCACAGAGCACTATATCTGGACTATACATCATCCAGCGACGAAGACCCCATGGAAAGAGAAAGAGTCAGACAGAACGCCAGACGCCGAATGCAGGAGACATCGCGACGAACAAAGCAACCGAGACAGCAACCCACAGTGACCCAAAGACCGACAAGAACATGCACCGCAATAGAAAAACAAACAAGAAAGGAAATGAAACAAATAGAATTCAAGAAGATACTAGACACTAGTTTTTAAGAGACGACACTGCGACTTTAGCTTTAAGGTAGATATAAGTAATTTAAGTAAGTCTCGACGCCATACAAAATGGACCAAGTTACCACTGTTGTATTGTTTTGCGTCTAAATAAAATGTACAACCAAAATTTCTTTTCTAAAAAAAAAAAAAAAAAAAAAAAAAAAAAAAAAAAAAAAAAAAAAAAACAGACCCTAACCCAACAATTTATAATAATACACATATTAGACTATAAGCAATAACAAAATAAAATATTTAAGCAATACTAACAAAATGAATTATAAAATTAGCAAGTAAATCATGACAAATCCATATCAAACATTAGCAACAGGTTATAAAGAAATTAGGAGACACGCATTACTAACAGTAGCACATAAGTTAAAATGAGAATAAGTTTAGATTGTACGAGACCATTCTTAACAGGTTGTGTGACAACAGAGCAGAGCCATAGCCAAATTTACAAGGTAAGAGAAAGAGAGAAAACAAACAACCCATATCATTATCCCGAAACAAGCTGAAAGCAAGCAAGCCTAACAATAATGACAAAAAAGAAAATAGAAAAGAAATCTTGCCGATTGCTTACCAATAGCTTCCAAATTTCTTTTTGGAAAAGCACGACCCAACCAAGGCACAAATTTGAATGTTCCACACATTCTAAGAGAAAGCAGTGAGTGTTCTTTCTTTAATCAAATGAACACCGATAGGGTTGTTCAATGGATCCAATTGTGATCCAAGATGATCAGACACATGACCACACAGTAATTCGAGCATAGGCACAATTAAATTTCTGCAGTTTAGAGCAGCAAAAAAAAAAAAAAAAAAAAAAGGGCTTGATCCTATCCTAGATCCACAGATTTCCAGATGACACCTTACACCATTTCTAATCGATTAAAAATAAAATCAGCACCTAAACTTGGCTCGCCATCTGTCACCCCTGTCAGACCACTTAACCTTATGCATATTCGTTTGTCGAGGACGACAAACGTTCGAAGGGGGGGAGGATGTTAAGTGACGAAGTTCCTGGATAGCTATTCAGAGACATTAAATTAAATTAAATCCAACCAAGACGAAAGAAAGAAAGAATCCAGGAACTTCGACGCTTAACGTACGCGAGAAGTAACTCAAAACCAAAACAAAACTTCTCCCTCGGCTGAAAGCGCGCGTATACACTCGACGCTGCAGTTTAGCCGTTGACCGTAAGCTAGACCCATAAGGCCTAATGAGTAAGAGAGAGAGCGAGAGCGCGGCTAAACTGAAGTGCAAAGGAGAAGTAAAGACCCTGTGTGGGAGAAAGCTATGACGCTCTCTTCAAACTTTGCCTCCCCCAATCTTCATTCCTGTGTGTGCGCTCCTAGAGACAGGACGCTTTCTCTCCGAGTTTTCACATTGAGTTCATTGAATAAAAAAAAAAGATATTATTTTCTCTAGAGTTAAAAGATTTGGTTGATTAATATTTTTCTTTGAGTTTCGTATTGCATTGCTAATTGTCTCACGTCGAACGATTGTATTGAACTTCATTGCACGTCACGTCAATTATCGAAACAAGAATAAAACAAAATTTAGAACAGAAGCCCAGCGCAGTCATAGTTTTGGTTCTTACCACTACCTCATTGATCTAGTTTTCCAGTGATCCATCAAACACAAGTAAGTTGTTTTCCTTAATGATTTAAAGTCAAAATTTACCAAATCAAACAATTCTGCCGCGATAAATTAGTAGTTTCACTAATCTCTTCCGTATGGGAGAGTAGCTGACCGCCCAAGTTTATATTAATAATTGATTGTTAGTTTGGTAGCCTCAAAATTACCCTAACAAAACCTTACCTTGTTGTGCTTTAGTCAGGTGGATTTATAAATGAAATAATGTTACTGTTTTGCATTAGATAACGGAAACTGTTTATTTCTTCATTCTTATAATCGTATTTATACTTGTCGTTATGATTATGTATTAGACTCTTTAATTTTTAGTTTGTACTTGTCACCAATTGTCGGACTGGCGTGCGGTACGGAGCTCTAATTTTGAACTGACTGCTAAAGTGCGCACAAAACCTTTTAAAAGCTTAGTATGGCACAATATGTTTATGGAGATTTATAAACATTATATCTTAAAAGTATCGAAATTGTACACATAAAAAGTGGCGCTCGCTTGTTACGTCACGGAACGCTGAGTGTACATTTTGGCTGTGTCAGCGCTCATTGACACATTTACACGTTTCGACAGCATTTTTGCGAACGTAATAAGAATTTGAATTTTGATTCTTTAAAACAATGAGACATCAATATGTCCTACTTACAATTGAAAATGAAACATCAAAAGTTACATTATAGACGTAACACCTCGGGGGCCAAAATATTGCAATTAATGATAGTTAATTGTAATATATTCGAAATTCAAATTCTTTGCTTAGACTGTTAACATAAAAACAAATAATCAAGTTTGTTCTAATATAAGTCTAAATTAAAAATTATGTCGTCAGATGTAATTCCTCGGGGCCCAAATAATGGCCACCGCCATGATATGACATTTAAGAATAAAAATTTATTCAAGATTTAACGAAAATATACTAGTAGTTTTCTTAGCAACTGAAAGATCTGGTTTATTTTTAATGATTGCTGGCGGTCTATTAGGAATAGGTGGTGGTTGTGAAGGGATTGTCTGTATAGTTTTGGGAATTGTGGGAATGATTTTAATATCTTGCAGCTCAGTTTCTTTATATTCTGAAGTACGTTTCCTTTTGGCACTTGCTTCCTCTTTTATCGTAGATTTTTGTAACGATGTTAATAACTGGGTGATGGAACTAAAAATGGCTCCTAATAATAATGGACCAACCATAAATTTTATGAAGAGCATATCCTCTGATAACTGTATCAATGATCAATTTCACAATATGTAAGATGATTAAAATCATTATAATTACTGATGAAAACGATCCCCATGTCGTTAATTTGTTGATAATTAAATGCCATGTACTATTGGCAATATTTTTTAATGTATTTTCAGTGAATATATTGCCTGATGAAGCATCTCCAATAATCTCTTTGGCAATTATATTAAGCAATAAAGCTTTTTCCATTGGAAACATTAGTTGTTGTTGTAGTTTGTCTAAGTCATCTTGCGAATAAACTCCACTTGTGGCTAATCCATCTATTGACTCAAATGTCCAGCCAATCTTCGTATTTGGTTTCAATACGTTTGGTGCAACTGTTTTTGTTGGTGACGGTATGAATTTTATCCATTCATTGTTTATTTTATAATATGGAGGTATTATAGAATTGCAATCTATCTGCATTCCTTTTTTAATTAAAATATGAGTTTTTGGTGTTAAAAACTAAGTCTCATTTCCTACAGATACTGGCAGATGATTATAGCAGTCATTTAAATGTAAGATTTTTACTGATCTTGGTATACATTTTATTAGATGTACTACTTCTCCTGCTATTCTAGCTATATATTTTGGTTTCTTCATGATATTATATGCGAATTCATCTGGGGATGAGGTGGCTATAGAGAGGGAATTTTGGATAACCTTTCTTTCAATTTCACATTTTTCAGTAACTAGATTTATATATAGATTATTGATTTGACTTCTTAAATGTCTTTCAATATATACAAACTTTGAGTTTACATAAGTAAATAAATCTAAATTTACAGCATTCTGAGCTCTTACTTGGTCATTATCGTAGTAATACATATTTAAATTGCTATCTTTTTCCGCAATTAATAGTTTCGGATGCTCAGTTCTAATAAATTCGCGATTACAATGTACTACTTTGTTCTTAATTGCTAATGCGAATGTTATATCGTTAGTGTTGACCGCATAAACAATTTCATTATTGTCATTACTAAAATATTTTGTTGCTAAACCTTTAAATAAAAGATCGTATGAATTTTTAAAACATTTTCCTGCGGTAAAATATCCCAAAAAGTATGCCCATTTTCCGTATCCATACAATTTTTATCCGAAAATTTACATACTATTCCCGTGCTTAACATTAACCTATCATTTTTTAAATTTACTTTAGCTGTATTTTCTATTAGCGTAATTTTGATTAAGCCATGAACAGAGACTTTATTCCAAGATCCAAAACTATCTGCGTAGGAAGCGCCCAAACAAGATCTTCCTTCCGCACTTCCCGCAAAATCTACACCTTTCGTTGTTGTAGCATTTATTTTTAAATTCGCGATTGTATGAACGTTATCGTATTTAAAAAACTCCCGTCTCGTGAATATTTTTACATTGTTCATGACTTATCTCTTCTATGTATTGTTGTTCTGCATTTTCTGTCGGTATAAGGTGTCCAAATACTCCACAGTCGAAAACCGTCCGATGAACCTCAATTTTACATTGAATAATCGGTACTGTCCTAAATTCAGCTACTTGTAACAATTCTATAGCGACGGTCAATGCGTTGACATTTGTATTATGAAAATCGCATTCCCCAGAGTCCAACAGTGAAAATGTCGTGATGTTCGGTGTTGTTGACCCACAGTCATATCCAATGATTGCTTCGTTTGGTTTAAAAAGTGTTATAATAATTATTATGTAGATAATCATGATTGGTTTTACCTAGAACAAAAAATTATATTAGTTTTTCTTTTTATAGATAATTAATTTATTAGCATGAATTGTGCTAGGCTTCCCGTTTTTATTTATTACTACGTTACTTTCTTCCCTAACATCTAATACTTCAAAAGGTCCTAAATTTTGATTTTTCTCTAATTTTCCAGGTTTTGGATTTTTTATAACCCAAACTTGGTCACCTTTTTCAAAATTTGCTGAATTGGTATATCTATCGTAGTATTTTCTTGACTTCTCTTTCGCAAGTATTAGATTTTCTCTTGCTAAGTTAGCAATATCTACCATATATTTTATTAAATTTGATATATAATTATTAAATGTTGGCAATTGTTCAGAAACCTTCAAAGGTTCACTTGAATGTAATCTAGGCGGGTAAGCAAAAACCAACTCATACGGTGTAAATTTATGTGCACTATGTATGCTTGTATTATAATGAAATTGAGCTAATTCCAATAACTCGTCCCATTCTATTTTTTTAGAAGAAAAATTCTTTAAATATTCACACAATAGATGATGAGCCCTTTCTAATGATCCGTTAGACTGAGGAGAAAATGCTGTTGTTTCAATCTTTGAGAATTTAAATCTTTTTGCTATTGATTTTAAGAGTTTACCTGTAAAATTTGCTCCTCTGTCAGTTAAAACTACTTTAGGTGAACTAAAAATACATATGAATTTTTTTATAAACGCATCAGCAATAGTTTCAGCTGTTTGATCTGGTAAGGGCACTGCGATTAAATATTTCGACAGCTGATCCTATATAGTGAGAATATATTTATTTTCATTTTTAGTAACATTTAATGGATCCACTATATCCATAGCTACTTTATCGAATGTCTTAAACGGTGTGTCTGTTATAACCATAGGTTGTCTAGTTTTAACTCTCTTTAGTTTATTTCTTTGGCAATCTTCACAGTTTTTAATTCTCTTTTCAATATCTGCTTTTAAATTTTCCCAAAAATATTTACTTCTAATTCTACTAAATGTCCTATTTACTCCAGAATGGCCACCTACTGCTGTAGAGTGATTTAACCCAAATATTTTGTCACGATCTTCATATTTTACATATTCTATATAATTTAAACAAACTACTATTTTTATACCTGAGTCCCTAAATGCTTCTCTTAACATTTCTTCGATCTCTTGCCACTCTATATTTCTTACGTCTATATTTTTAGATATGCTGAAATTTTGTATTTTATTGCGATCTAATAAACTTTTTAATACTCTAAGATTTTCTAATAAATTCTGTTTTATAGTTATTGCAGAATTACCAATGTCAATACATATAATGGATAATTTTTTTGCATCCAACTTTATTATTTCAATTTCATTAGCACTAAGATGCTTATCGATTGCTATATTTTTATTTTCTAATAACTTATTTGTATTTTGATCTAACACCTTATGCTGCATGTTTATAAAATGAGCTATATTATCTTTCCTCACTATAATTGGATCTTTTGTGTAAACAATTGTATCTATATCATGTATTTTTTGTTCCTCTATATTATCTTTAGTGTCTAAAACTGCTGACTTTTTTGTTTTGCTATTAATTCTTTTGCTTCTTATTTTTCTTTTTTTGATTTTCTTTAGCTTTCTTTTTTTCTCTATTTTCATTCAATTTCTGAATTTTTACTTCATTTGATGGAATTACAGCATCTTTTCTTTGATTACAGACTCTTTTGCTTTTTGAGCTCTAGTAACAACTGTAATTTGAATATTTTCGATTGGATTACGTAACAAAGCGTCAGCGTTTGTGTTAGCTTTACCTGGTTTATAAATAATTTCATAATCGTAATCTAATAGTGTTAACCTCCATCTTTGCACTCTACTATTTTTTTCTGCTGATTTAAAAGATAGTAGTGGTTTATGATCACTCACAATAAAAAATTTATTTCCATAAATATAGTTTCTAAATGTTTTTACTGCAAACATTTAGTTAACACTCTTGATGCAAATGCTACTGGTCTATCTTCACCAATTTCACCTTGAGACAAGACTGCTCCAAGTGCGACGTTTGATGCGTCTACTGTAATAATAAACGGTTTGTCCAGTTGAATTTAGTATCTTTTTGTAACAAATTTGTGATTGGTTTAGCTATACCAGAAAAATTTCCTAAATAATTCTGCAATATTAGGTAACATATATGGATCTGGTATAGTTTTAGCGTTTAATTTGCGATAATCTATTACTAATCTCCACTTCTTTTTACCGTCTTTAGTTAGTCCTTTTTTGGTACTACCCATGATGGTGCATTATACGCGCTTGTTGATGATCTAACTAATTCATTTATTATTAATTTTTTTGTTTCACTTATAGCAATTTGCTTTAGTGTGTACTCTAATGGAAATTGCTTCACATAGACAGGTTTATTATCTGTTAGATTTATCTCGTGCTCTTCTATATTACATACGCCTATTTTTTCCCCTTCTAAGGAACAAATATCAGCATTCATTAAAATCAAATCTTCGATAAATTTCCTCTTTTTCCGCGATAAATGATTTAAATTGATTGTATTTAATAATAAACGTTTTCTCTCATTTTTACTTAGTTTTTCAATCTTTTCTGAAGTTTTTGCTCCTGCCGTAGCTAAAAATATTGACCCATGATGTAATGTTTCTTCCTCTCTTGCTAATTCTAAGCTGGATATCCCATTATACGTGTCCGGCATATCCTCTATATCAAACGTTAGACAATTTATTTGATTTGTGTATTTCACATATTTTTCCTCGTTTTCGTAACTGACATTATCCTTTAGTGTCGTAATTATTGTAGGATAGTTTAGAACAATATAATTTGCTTCTACGGGTTTTTTATAGTTTTCTAGAGCTTCGTTAATGTTTCCAATAAACTGCTGAATATTAATTTTGGAATCATTAAGAAACTCTGTGAGTTTGACTTTATCCCAGCTACTTGCTCTTGCTTCTTCCTCATTTTCCTTACAAAAATTTAAAAAGCTATTAGCAATGCTTACTGACTCCTCATTTTCTATAAAACCCTTGTTCAAATTGTCCTGGATTTTTTCCACGGTGTTTAATACTATCTGCATATCATTTTGTATTAATTTTTCTGTTTTTTCCTCTATATTTTCTTTTCTTTCTGGCATTACTTCAGTTATTCTACTAATATTAATTTTTTGCTCGTTTGTTGCTGATTTTAAAATAATCCTTTTATTATTTATTTCTAAATAACCTTTATCTAGTCTTAATTTTTGCTCTAATAAAACTTTTATTCCAATAATCCCGTCATACGGAATTGAAAACTCATCTGGTGCTACATGAAAATCTAAATATATTCCATTTATAGGTATTTTAATAGAACCCAGTGTTTTAATAGCTTTCTGAGTTATCCCTGATATTAATATTTGTTCATCATTATTTATATTATTCATGTTTATATTATTCTTCTTAATAATGTTCAGTTGTGCTCCACTATCTACTAGCAACTTATAATTTGTACATGTAACTTGAATTTCTACTTCTATATATTGTAATAAATTTTCCAACTTCAAAACATACGTTTGTATAATAGGTTGATTTTTTATATTATCAGATACTCCTGCCTTTTTACTTTCTTCCTTCAATATTATTGGTTTCACAATTTCTTCAATATTAGCTTGTAGTGGGAACGCTTTAATTTCTCTTCCTAGTCGCTCCCTCCTGGAAGAGTATTGTAGTTTTCCTGGTTATTTTTAATTCTGTAACATCTTTCTGCTGTATGATTTAAACCTTTACATATTGTGCAGAATTCCTCTTGCTCTTTTTCTAGCATTTTAATCTGTTCACAGTTATCTATTTTATGTCCTAATTTGTTGCAATACTCACAAAATGACTGTCTAGATTTTTTTCGATTTTCTAAGGCCGTTAATTTCTTGCATTCTTTTACTATGTGTCCTCCTATTTTGCAGTACTCACAGAATTTCTTCTGAAAACCTCTGTTATAGTTATTACTGCTAGTTTGCTGTATTTGTTGTCTGTTTTTAGATTTGTTGCAGGTTTTAGCTATGTGACCTATTTCATCACACATTTGGCACTTTAACTGTTGCTTCATTTTATATTCCGAAACAAGAACTTTTGCTCTTTCGCAATCTGATTCTTCATGTCCGAATGTGTCACAAATCGTACATATTCTGAAAAACGATCTTCCTTCACCTGCTTTGCAATATTTTATTGTATGCCCTTTTTTATTGCATCTTCTACACACAACTTCTGGGCAATTTTGTACTGCGTGGTCTGGATTATCACAGTATTCACATTTTTCAACCTTATTTATCATTGCATTTGAACAACTATTTGGACTATGTCCTGCTTCCTTGCATTTCCAACAGACTTCATATTCGGCTATATATGGGCATTGACTTGCTTCGTGTCCCATTTCTTGTCAATATTGGCAGTGATTATTTTGTTTTTTATTAAATTGACATGCGCTGATGGAATGTTCTGGTTGACTACAAAATTTACAAATCAATTTTATTTTATTTATTACATTTCTGCAGTTATTAGAAAAATGGTCTGATCCTTTGCAGTATGCACATGCTCCTGTACGACAAAAAAGCGCTTCATGCTTGAAATCACTACATATTTGGCACGTCAGCACTTTTTGTGTTTTTTCTAGTCTATCATATAGGTTGTTGATGACACTGTTACACATACCTTTTCTATCTTCTAAATCGCTCTCGATTTCTATAGCTGCTTTCGAAATTTCTTGCACTGTTTTTTCTTCACCTAATTCATACTTGATTTCCGTTTTTAGTCCTTTCTTATAGCTTTTGGCTGCTTCGTTATCTAATTTTTCTTCAAATTGTTTTTGCTCTTGTTGACTAGCTCCTTCTAGCTTCTTCAACTCCTTTGCTTTTATTGCCATTCTTCTCAATCTATTTGTATACTGTACCACTGTTTCATCCTCTCCTTGTATAATTTTTCGAATTTTCCAGCATATTTCATATACGTTATCTTTAATTGGATACAGTGTTCTAACTCCTTCTATTAAATCGTCCAAATTTTTGACTGTTGATACTCCCAATGATTCCTCTGCTTCTCCTCTCAATTTCATTTTTAATAATTCTGTTAGGCTTTCGTCATCTATAGGCTCTATTAATCTTTTTGCTTGTTTTAATATTTTTATAAATTCAGAGGGTGTCAGATTTTTTCCATCTTATTCTGGTACGTAACTCGCTACATCTTTCTGACTTAATTTCTTCGGAGGCCTTAATGCAGCCCCTCCTGCTGCTTCTCCTTGAATACTCATATTTTCGTTTTCTTGTCTGTTTTCGTTGTGCACTGTTTGATTTATATTATCTTGATTTACTTGGTTATCTTGCAATAGAATGTGATTTTCAGAATTTACATTTATTGCCTCACTTTCGTTATCAGTGTTTTTTACAAATAGATTCTCAAAGTTTATTAAACTTTTTTTCTCCTCTAACTCTGTGTCAAAGGACAAATTTGCAAGAGCCTTGTTATTGTTGTTGAACCGCAAATCTTCCGATGTACCTACCAGTAAACTTTGCTCTGCTAGGAATCCGCCAAAATCTGAGTATCTCTCGTCTTTTCCAAAATCGAATGTGCTATCTAAAATAGAGTTGTTATTTATGGCGTTGTTGTTTCCTTGAAAAAATGATAAATTTGATTTAAATGTTGAGTTATCTTCTTCACTTGGTGAAGAAAAATTAATTAACTTAATAATAATCACTGTAAATAAATGCCATTTTATTAGTTTATGTTATATTGTTAAAAAATGTATGACCATAAATTGATTCTGTAAATATTATATTACTATGTAGTACATGAACTGTCATATTTTTCATTGTAATTGTCATATAAAACAGTTTAATCATTATTGGATTTGTGTACTGCGATAAAATACACACCACCAATATGATTTATATGATCGGCCTCAAAATCTAATAAAAAGCCATGGTTTTAATAAAAATAATATGTATGATTATAAAATATCTTATACGTTTATTATATTTTTATAAGTATTCGTTACATATTTATATCAATTAAGGTTACAAGTGTTTCAGTAAAATGTAAATAAGCATTGTAAATTATGTGAATGTCAAAGAAATTACAGAAATATTGTCACAACTCTACTATTCTTTCTTAATAATACAGAAATTTTCCAAATCTGTTTCAATAAAAAATTACAACAATGTCAACTACGCATCTGTTTATTCAAATTTATCAAAAACTCACTGCTGAAAAAAGTCTACTAAAATTATCCAAAATATGTGCAAGCATCAACAATTGCTTTTATAATAAAATACATCAAGTCTTCCAAGATAGTTAAAGCTCTTAAACTTTACAATAACATATTCTTGTTGGGTCAATTTATTTTTAAATGCTTTCGGAAACTTGAATCAAATGTTGTCAACTGATCATTTTATGCGTAGTATATATTAATTCAGAAGCAGAGGACTTTGAAATAACATAATATTCTAGATGGTTTGTTAATAGTGAAAACTAAACATATGAGGATAAACAAACATTACGTAATTAATCTTTTTAACCGTTAACGTGTTCTCAAATTGGTCTACATACTCGGCTTATGTATGTATTGATTCATCAGTAACTAGTTCTTTAGTCACATCTCCAAGAGGTATTTCATTTTCACCATCTTCACCATCTTCTTCATTTTCTTCAACATGATGACGATGGGGAGAGAGTAGGACTGGCTTGATATTGTCTATCCGCCAAGGAATTTTAGTTGAAACAGTATAACCTAAAAGCATTGCACTATTAACCTTACAGCAAGTATCTTTCTTTGGTGTGCGACGTGCAGCCCGTACACTAACACACACACATGCAAAACAATATTGCCCTGCTGCAAATCTTGAGCAGCAGAAAAAACATAAACATTAGTGATTGTGGCGTCGAGGTATATAACCTCACCTGCTAACCACGTGGAACAGCGGTGGCTCCCCTGTGGGTTAGCAGGAGACTGCGCGGATAGAGTAGCGCCACTGTGCTTCTGCCACGTGTTGTTGGGATGCTGTACCGACACAGCAGTCACGCACCTTCTCCTGTAGACACCAGGAGTCGTGTTGCGACCCGGGACGCGAGATCGGGACGAGCACCGCGCGCGACACTGAGTCGAATGACGAGTGCGTATCGTCGCCGCGCAGAGTCGAAGATGCCGCGATAGCACGACAGGCCGAGCGGGGGAGGGAGATAGAGACGATACAGGTGAGAGAGTACGCACCGCGTTGATGATATTAAGTCCTGTATGACTCGTGATCATGTGCCTGCCGGTGCTGTTTTCTCTCCTTCACCAGCTGAGGAGATGAATGGGGATCTGGTGGCGCGTATTTCGGATCTGCAGGGGGTGGTGATTAAGCAGACATCCTAGCTGGAGGTGCTGCTTAAGGATAGTCAGCTGCTCTTGGAGGAAAATAAATTAATGAAGGCTCAAATGGAAGCATTGACTCATAGTCTCGATACTCTGGGGGTGAATTGTAATTGTAACTGTAATTGTAGTCGTAATAATCTTGCTACTAGTTGCCAGTATAGCGATCATAACGCTGCTGTGTCCTCGAATGCCAGTGCCCCATCCGATAGCGTTGGCCCCTCTCCCGGATCTTCTCGTGGATTCGCAGTCGGCCCAGGGATCGAGGGTGCCGGGAGCTGCGAGGTCGTAATCCACGGTATTTTGGATCGCGAAATCGCCACCTCCCAGGAGGCATTAAGTGTTGTCGCCTTCGCAGTGCTCGGTACCCTCCTCCCCTCTCTAGCGCGGGATGACATCATCAGCGTGCGTGCTCTCATGCCTCGCGGACAGACCAGTGAGGGCGGAGACCCCTCGGGAGGGAAAGCGCAGCCATCCTGTGTTGTTAGGCTGGGGCTTATGGAGCTGGTCGGGGATGTGCTAAGGGCCAAACGATCGCTCGCAAATAATTATTTCACGACGAAGGACATTAAGCCTGAATTACTTGGCCAGTTCTCGGCTAACTGTATGCCGGCACGTAAAGTATACATCAATGAACTTTTGACCCATGATACTTTTCAGCTATTTAAAAATTTGAAGCCTATTGCACAGGGGCTGGGCTTCAAATACGTCTGGCATTCAGGAGGCAGATTTCTGGCCAGGCGCCGAGGAGGTGAGCGTGCGCACGTTTTCGCGTCAGCTGCCGATTTACAAGCCATTCAAACGGCGTGTCAGACAAGCTCCAGGAAAAAACCACGACAGACGATCACACACGTGACTGATACTGTGACGGACGAGAAACGTGACTCTACTTCACTGGACGTACTGGAGGCGGGTCTGACAATTAACTCGGCAGCGACCTCGACATTGGCATCGTCGTTGTCACCTTCGCCTCCATCTTCACTGTCATCTGTATCACGGTCTTCATCATCGTCGTCATCAGCATCATCAACAGCTTCATTGGCGTATCTGGCGAGGCCTCTTGACAACGGACCGGAGGTTGGGAGTCGCCTGAAAGCGGGTTTTCTGAATGTTAATTCGATCAGAGCTCACTTCGAGAATATTTGTCAGCTTTTTGCGGAGCATCCTTCATACGGCATTTTCGGTTTCGCTGATATTTGGCTGGGCTCGATCGTGGACGACAGCCTGATTCGGATCAAGGGTTTTTCAGTCATTAGGCAGGATCGCAATGTGAATGGAGGTGGGGTTGCCCTGTTTGTGCAAAACTGTTTCAAGGTTAAAAAATTGGCTTCCTCCGATACTCAGGGACTAAGCAAACCTGGCATTCCTGAGTATCTTTTTTGTAGTATACAGCAGGGTAGCTCTCCTCCAGTCCTTGTCGGTGTTATTTACAGGCCCCCTAAGGTACCCATGCAAAAGGGCACTGATCTTTGTAGTGCCCTTCGTGTACTCTGTGGTGATTTTAGCCATAAGATTATTATGGGTGATCTGAATGCGGACCTGTTGTCCGCGACCGATGACGCTGCCACCATCAAATGTCTGTCTGAGGAGTTATTTCTTCAGATAGTCCGTCATGTGAGTGAGTGAGTCTTTTTCTTATCGTGATTACAGGAGCATTGACACTAATGCTCTTGTCGACCTGTTGTCTTGCTGCGACTGGTTGACCATGAATTCCATCGAAACTGATCTTGAAGTGGCCTTAAACACCCTTAATAGTAATTTAAAGCTTGCGATTGACGAGTTGGCACCGCTGAAGACGGATTGCCCTAGGAAAAAGTATGCTCCTTGGTCTGGACCAGAGCTGAATCTACTTATCGTCAAACGCAATGCCACGCTCAGACGCTATGAACGCACTGGGCGAGCGGATCTACTCGATGAGTATCTTCGACTTGTTAATGATGTCGACATGCGTTCGGCTCAAGAGTGTGAATCCTTCCTTCGACAACAACTTTCGGACGCTCTTGATGAGAATAAAAATATATGGAAGGTAATGCGTCATCTCGGCCTCCTGCCTGGGCGTAAGGAAGAGGAGTTCTTTGGCTTCACGCCGGGAGAGCTGAATGAGCACTTCGCGCGAATGTCGGCTTCATCCCTCGAAAATATAGACGATGCAACGGACACCATTCTATCAGCAAGCGAGGAAGGCTTTACGTTCAGCCCAGTCAGTATGAGTGACGTTGTCCTTGCTATTTCCCATTTTTCCTCGCAAGCGAGGGGTGTGGATGGCGTTCCCTGCGGGGTGGTCGCTAAAGCTCTCCCAATCATTGGCGAATTCATCTTAAATATCTTTAACTGCTCCTTGGCCCAGGGAATCTTTCCGAGTATCTGGAAGCAAGCTCAGCTTATTGCCCTTAAAAAGAAAAGCGCTCCTTCAGACGTGACGGATTTCCGTCCAATAGCTCTGCTCTGCTTCCTATCAAAGGTACTCGAGAAGATTGCTCACACCCAGATCACGGAGTATCTTAGTAAGAACAAAATATTAGATCCCTTCCAGGCCGGTTTCCGAAGACATCACAGCACACAGACAGCTTTAATAAAAGTGACCGACGACATACGCATGGCCATAGACCGTAAGAGGGTGACCCTTCTGCTACTTTTCGACTTTAGCAAGGCGTTCGATACCATCTCACCTACTAAACTACTATCTAAACTGAGACGGCTGGGGTTCTCGCGGACGGCTCTCCTGTGGATAAAATCATATTTACAAGGGCGCACTCAGATGGTAATCTCGAATAAAAATGGAAACTCAGAGTGGCTTGAAACCAATCTGGGTGTTCCACAGGGTTCTGTCCTGGGACCCCTGCCGTTCAGTCTCTACGTAAATGACCTCCAGAACATACTTGACGACACTACAATTAAACATCTTTTTTACGCTGACGACCTTCAAATTTACCTGCATACCACCAAAGATAAATTCCAGGACGGTCTGGTCCAGCTGGCAGATACGGCAAGGCTAGTGTCTGACTGGGCGGGGAGCTCCGGTTTGCGGCTTAAGGGGACACACCACCTTTAAACCCTGAAAAAAAGGAACACAAAGAAAAATTCATAAATTTTAATAATATTATTTATAATTATTTTAAGTTATATTTACACTAAATACCTTCAATTTTATCATGCTGAAACCTTCATTATTCCTGCTGGCCCATTGTGGCACTCGGTGCAAGAATTTGTGAACTTTTTCACTGTCCGTAAGATTCCAAGTGAACGGATGGATCTTTTGGGCTGAAACTCAAGGAGGATAGTTTGTACACTTGTAGTTTTGGTATGAATGCAGGGATTTTGATTTGAATGTTTAGAAATGATTTGGCGAAGAAAAAACTGACTTTTTTTTATTTTTTTCGCTTATTTTAGCACCTATTTGTGTGCAAAACAATTTCTAAACATTCAAATCAAAATCCCTGCATTCATACCAGAACTAAAGGTGCACAAAGTATCCTCCTTGAGTTTCAGCCCAAAAGATCCATCCGTTCACTTGGAATCTTACGGACAGTGAGCTGAAATCAGTAAAAACAACATTTAGAGAAAATCAAGTTTAAAGTTTACAAAAATTGTTGAAAGTGTAACTTAAATTAGTGCTTACCAAATCCTTTGGGGTCAAGTTTTCTATGTTCCACACACATAGACCTTGATTCTCAGCAATTATGAAGTATATTCACTAATACCTCTTGGTTCTATACGGCTTTTCTTACCTGCAAACAAAAAAAGGCATTTCATGAATTTTGTAAAAAATTGATAAAAAGGATATTTTATCTTTGATAATCATAACACTTTATACTTATCTTTTTTTTTGGTTACTGTGTTGAACCTCCAAGTTGAAACTGGTAGAAAATTACCAGTCTAACCTCCAAATGTTTGATCCGGGTGCTCGAGTCTCCGTAGCAGCTTTTTCTTACATCACTGCAGTTTTCATGGAGTCCTTGGCAACATTTTTAGATACTTCACTAAATTGTTCGTTAATTGCATCACGTGCACACTGGGCCATGGGTATTAAGCAGTCGATCAATCCACAAAATAGATGACCAGCGTGTCCAACATATTGAATTTATAAAATTTAAAATAAAAATTATTAGTCGTATTAGACAAAAAATGTAAAATACGCAATTTTACGAAAAATCGATAAAAATTTTGTTTTACTATTTTGCTTATAATTTTGCGGGAAAACTTTTTTTTTGATAAACGGGTTCCAGGAGCGTATTCTACGGAACATTTCCTATCAAAATAAGCAATACAAAAAAAAAACGATTTTATTGAAATTTAAAAGTGGTTTGTCCCCTTAACTCCAGCAAAACTAAGGCTATATTTTTGGCTCCAGGAAAAATGTTAATGACATCAATTCGTGGAATCTGCCAGGAGTTCGGCTGCGCGACGGAGTGATCGTCCCTTTCAGTGAAACGGTCGTGAGTCTCGGTGTTGTACTAGACAGTAAAGTCACATGGAAACCGCAGGTGGATTCAATCACTAAAAAAGTTAATAAAGCCCTGTATAGCTTGCGGTTTATTAGGGGCTGCACCACCGAGACTCTCCGCAAAAGGTTGGTTGAGACATTGGTACAGCCTCACTTGGACTACTGTGCTGTGACCATCTTGGACGCGCCGGACGAACAACGTATACGTATACAGAGACTGAATAATTCATGTGTGAGGTTCATCTTCGGGGTAAGAAGGGATGAGCATATCTCCCCCTACCGGAGGCGTTTGGAGTGGCTTCGCACGGATTCCAGAAGGCTCTACTTTGAGGCCATCCTTCTGTATAAGGCGATTCGGATCCAGGAACCGTGGTATCTTGCGTCTTTCTTTAAAAAGCACGAGCCGCGACCCTCTAGTAGGGGGGTTCCTCCAGAGATAAGTATCCCTACGTGGCACACTGAAACTGGAGCTAGGGCCTTTCAGATCCAGGGTGCTCGTTTCTGGAATGCTCTCCCATCTGCTTTGCGTCATCTGCCATCTCTCGCATCTTTCAAAGGGGCACTGCGACGGCATTTGCTGGCTCTCGACTCTTGAGCTATCCAAACCTACCGGTGTATGCGAAAAGTAATTATGTAATTATATAATTAATGTACAATTAATTTTTAATGTTTTGTCTAGTCTGACTTGGCCTTTTGGCTGCACTTTTCTGTGATACTGCGCAAATAGATAGGTCTATGACCAAACCGTAAACATTGATGAAGTATGACCGACTGTGATCATTTGTGATCTATATTTAAGTTTATTTGTGAATTTTTCGTTTATTTTAATGTATATTTTTATTTATTATACTTATTTTTGCGCATGACAAGCTAATCTTAGCTAGTATGTATCTAGACTGATTGTACTGCTGTATAACTGCTGTACTATCATTGTATTTATATTTATTTTTGCGCATGACAAGCTAATCTTAGCTAGTATGTATCTAGACTGATTGTACTGCTGTATAACTGCTGTACTATCATTGTATTTATATTTATTATTATTTTTACTGTCAAAATGAATAAAGATCTATCTATCTATCTATCTATCTATTTATATCTCTCTCTCTCTCATTAGGTGCTAAGCGAAGGGAGCGTCCGCGTAATTGACGCTGGTGGTATCGCGCCAAAAAGTAATTAATATAGAGGGCGCGGATTGGGGTTTTTCCTGGGACGCGCAGGATATTGAGAGAAAAGAGACTTCCTTCTTGATCAAAATTGTCTCGACTGTTCGACTACCAGGACGCTACCGCTTTTCAGCCCCTTACTAAAGCCGAGATTAATTGTGAGTGAGAGTTGAGGACGCCATTGAGTGTGGAGTTGGACGTAAGAAGTAGACGTTGAGTAAGTTGTTGCACACTCGGCACGAGGCCAATAAATAATTGTTCGGTGAGTGTTGGGGTTTGGTTTTCTTTAGCAAGCGGGAATCCGCGTGCATCCGAAACTAGTAAAGATTCGTGTCTTACGCGTTGAGACGCGGTTGATCAAACAGATCCCGCCATATTAATAATCTGACTAAGCCGCTGTCGATTGATCAGCATTCCAGCAAGCGTCGAGAAGTTATTTGTGCCTCCGTTGATCTCTATGCGATCCGGAATTATTCGGTTAATTGCGTAGCGCCGCTGTTGATCGCCACGCGATCCAGCCTCGAACAAGGGGAGATATTGAGCCGCTGTAGAATCGCTAAGCGATCAAGTAATTGTCCCGGGTATTGCGTAGCGCCGCTGTTGATCGCCAAGTGATCCAGCTTTAGTAGGAGGAATATCGAGCTGTTGTTGATCAATAGATCCAACATATCATTATACGGAAGTTTAGACGCTGATGAAACCGTAAATCCGATTAAAACACTTATAAAATATATATATATATATTTATGTGTTGAAATTAATAACCATACGGTGTTTATTCACAGAATTTAAATATAACACTCAAGAAGGTGGAATAGCAGCTTTATCTTCAATTATTCGTGAAATCTAAGTAGAGTATCGGATTCCTCGTGTTAAATTAACTCGAAATAAAAAAAAATCACCCAAAAAGGTGCGGTAGTCTCCGAGAAAAGCGAGTGAAAAGATGCGACGATGCGCGCAGGGCGCCTGTATATCTATATAGGCGCGCTTCCCCTCATTCCCCCACTCCTCGCACGCTCGAGAGCGCTCGGCCGCTTTTGCCAATATTCAACTGCATTTTTCGACCATTTCAATGCATTTTAACAAAAACTTGGAATATTCGTCGTTTAGTATTTTATTTATACTTTCGAATGCTGGTATTAGAATTGAAATCTGACCGCGTCCCGACGTAGAGGACACCCGACAAAAAAACGCATAAAAAAATTAAAATCAAAAAATATTAATCCCACAGTGCCTGCCTTTTGCACACTTAAAGTTGATATAACTATCTACTTCTGTGCAAAATTTTAGCTCTTAATCTTCATAAATAAAAAAGTTATGAATTTTCGAAAAAATTGAAAAATTTTCCGGTTTTTCCGGAATTTTTCCGGTTCTAATCAACCGATCGGGTTGTTCGACATCTCATTCTCTTCGTAATTTAATACTCTATAACTTTTCCATTCACACAATTCATATTGATCAAGTAATTTTCGTTATATAAGCAAAAAACTAAAAAAAAAGCGTTTTTTGCACTAATTTGTTAATAACAAACTTAAGAATGCAAGTTGCGAGTTGGAAACACAAAAGTTAACATCTAGGGACTGTACTTTACATGATCGCACAGTCAGATTGCTGTATGATTTTTGTCAAAATATCGACATTATTTTGCTCTATTGACTGGCCTATTGAGGGAAGCCGCGTCCTTCGAACGCGACGCCGACGCCATATCGGTGGATACGAATACGGGTTGTAATTTCACCACAGTGCAGTAGAGTTGGTGTATTATTAATCGAAGCTCGCGGTCCATTAAATAAATTTCGTTATCAAGTACAATAATTGTTATTCCATGACGTAGTTGATCCACAAGTAATCTCACGCGGTTGATTTTTAAGCGCCTTATTACGGGTAAACTTGTATACGGACTAATTCCGTTCCGTAGTGGGGGTTGAAGAATATACGAATATTATTATCCAGCATAAACAATGTGAAACAAGCTTTATTTTTAGACCTCAGCCACGCCAGGCATACCTGTTCCTAAAAACCTACACGTTGTCCCCCTCTGTAGATGTAAGAGTCCGCGGTACGAAGATAGAGTCAGAAAACAAGTGTAAATGATTGTTAGCGTCACCGTATAGATTATAAAAAGCGCAACATCACTGGTGATTTAGATATAAATTACCGTATTGTTTAGAAAATTGAATGCTTGTTCAGTAGGTTGTACAAGAAAGTGAGAGCAACCATCGTAATTAGATGGCTTGTAGAAAAGCAGCTAGTCTGCTGGTCGAGAAAATGTTCGGATCTCTATGCTAGACTGGTAAGAAAATTAAAACAGCAGTTCCTTTCAACACAATGTAGTTACCTGAAAAAATCAAAATCGCACTAATAAATTAGTGTTTAAAAATTGGCATACTAGCATATAGCGTAAAGTTTTTGTAATAAAATTTTTATAATGTTTAAGCTGCTTTCAATTTATCAAAGTAGGTATTATATTGTAATTTTCTTCAGGTAAAATCATGTCTGACTTGAGTAGTCAGCTACTTCTTTGTGAAAATTCAATTTCTTTATGTATTTTTCATGACATCCAAGTAAGTATAATATTCAACACGGCAGATCCATAAGTTTTATTTAGGAAGCCATATCTAATATAAAAACTGCGCTTTTAGATACAGCTGCTCATTAAGTATTATATCAAAACTTAACAAAATGTAATAAAATATCACAAACCTCAAACATGAACCTATCCACTTCCTCTTTGTTATCGCTATTTTAAATTGTTGCTCCATTTTCTGAATCCAAAGACGAGTTAGATTCAAAATTAGTCGTTTCTTGGATATTGAAGTTCAGCTAAAATAAAATTAATACAAGTAAGACAGTCATATTTTTATCAAGAAATTGTCATTTATCAATAGATCTCGAAAGCATTTTATTAACTATACAGTAAATATCATTTTTGAGCTATTTAAACAATATAATCTAGCATTAGATTTAAAAAAAAAATAAAAGGTCGTCTATAATAGCAGCTGATTTGCATGAATTAAATTTTTTAAATTTGAAGGTTTGATTGATAAGTTTAAAGTAAATAGATAAAACTTGTACAATTTAGCCTGTAATAAACATTAAAAACTTCAAATCATTATCTTATTTCATCACTTTTTTTAGGCGTTGAATGTAACAAACATAATGCAATCTAATTATATTAAGTATAAGAGTTAAAAACGTACAAATTTTTGAAACCTTTAAAGCAAACCAATATTCACGAGTAAGTATCTCTTACATGGCTTTGAACAATCTTTCTTAAAATTATTTCTTAAAATTATTTAATTAAAATCTGCTATTGATGTCAATCTAGTTCTATTGACACGAGTTATCGTAAACGATTTTTCTTAATAAATTATATTTTTATAATTTAATAATTTAATATGAACTTGAAAAATAATAATTCTATGTAAAACATGCCATTTTTGAATTTCTCATCAATTAAACAGAGCTGAAAAGTGAATTCTCCAAGCAATATGATAATAAATATATAATATCTTTTATGTTTCATATGTAATAATTTAGACTTTTGACTAAATTTGTAAATCAGCTGCTCCGGTGAAAAATCAATAACTGGTTTTGAAAATTTGTAATCACAACAAATAAACAAGCCTCTGAAAAGAAAATCGATTCATATGTAGTACTCAGCTGATGAGGAACACGAAACGCAATGCTGTGAACTTGTGCGTAATTCACAAGCGGTCAACCAGCGGCGCCAACTATGAATTACGGTCGGGAGACTTTAACATCACTGTCCAGTGTCCACTGTTTCTGTGGCGACGCCGTGCGGAAGCGAAGTGAAGGGCTTCAATAAGCCTCACAGCAATTTGGTGGTGGAGGAGTATTCAGGGTTGGCGATCGGAAGTGCAGAAAACGCACCAAACGGCTCAATTCAGACCGCGCGGAGTAGAAAATGAATTTCCATAGTCCATTTTGCGAGAGTTGCTCTTCTGCTGTACGCGGATCCGGAGCATGCGCAGTGGCCTGCTCCGCGGCCACGCTCTCATTGGCGCTCCGTACTCGCGCGCAATTTGAAAAAGACGGAGAGCGGGGCTTTGCGTCAGCCTCTTTTCTGTTAGTTACCATCTTAATTAAGTTGGTTCAGTTTGTGTGATATTTTATGACATATCATACATAAATTCTTAAAGCTAAAGAAACCAAATTAAAAAATTATATTGTACGACAATAATGCACAGAGTACCTTACTAAGTGATTCAATAAAACATTAATAATTACTTGTAGATTTTGGTGGACTATCGAAGTGTATAGAATATTTTCTTTTTTAAATACAAAACATAGGTGTTTTAAGAAAACGTATACAATCGTAATGCGACAATGTCACAGAAAAAATAGAATTAAAATTCTCGTCAATAATTATAAAACATAAGATTAGACTAGGTGCTGTTTGTCATCAATTTTGAACATAAGAATTTATCCAGTCAATGTATTTTGAGATTTTTGTAAACACTGAAGGATAACATGAAAAACTCTTTGTGTACTAAAAAAAAAAACCAATTAGAAAGCTACACAACAATTTTCACATAGGGATATACGTCAGTAGGTAGCTTATATACAAGTAAATCCCCCATGACTATGCAAACGAATTTATAAACGCTATCAGCTGTAAAAACCTAAATATTAACAAATAATGTTTAAGCTTAAACAAACTTAATTTAAACTAAAGGCCATCCCACCCTTGCGATAAACATATGCTACTTTCAATCATTCTAGTCCAACGACGTTTGTGGCGGATCGGTCAACGTCGTTGCTCAGTATTCTTATGCTCCCGGGTTCGAGTCCGGTATACGGAAAATTTTTTTTTTCTTTTTTTTCTACTTATAAAATTTGCAGTATAAAATGCACTATTCAAACAATACAATTAAATTCGTTAAAATAATTATACAAATTATATTTTATGTACAAATAGCTCCACTCGTCAGAATTGTAACACGTACTAAGAAAACAACATTATTACAAAAACACGTTAAAATATAAAAAAACAATTAGTACCTAAATATTAACAAATTATGTTTAAGCTTGAACAAACCCAATTTAAACTAAAAACCTCCCCGCCCTTGCGATAAACATATGCTACTTTCAATCTCTCTCCTCCAAAGACGTTTGTGGCGGCGCGGTCTACGACGCGTCGTTGAACAGTAATCTTATGCTCCCGGGTTCGAGTCCGGTACCCGGCGAATTTTTTTCTTTTTTTCTACTTTCTTAAAAAATTTGCAGTATAAAATGCACAACCACAAGTTAATAGGGCACTATTTTAACCTTGTCGCGCTCGTGCAGGTCTTCGAGCTTAGTCGGCGCCGCCGGGGGTCTGTACTCCTGCTTCCTGGAGCCGTTGGGCACCGTGTTCCTGGCGTTCTTCCTGTGCACAGCAGCTCGTTGTTAGTCGCGGCCGTTGCTGCGTTGCTCCTGGGTCCGATCGCGCCCAGCTGCTGTTCCCTCTGCCTCCGCTCGAGCGTCGCCACGAGCCTCTTCACGAAATTCTTCGAGCCCGGGCTCTGGCTCAGCTAAGTGGGCAGCACGATATCGTGGCTGGGCTCGTCGTCGTCGTCGATCGGCTGC
>QLSS01000912.1:2515-23435 GCA_024372645.1 Trichomalopsis sarcophagae | reverse complement strand
AATACAGTCATTCGCAAGTCAATTTTAATGGTATGACTGGTGCATAGTGAGTTTATTATTGTATTCTATAAGTACCACAAGTTGAATAGCATTTCTATTTTTAGATAACTACGAAGAAGTGGAGAATTACTCCAAGAATGCAACTGAAAGAATAAGGTTCTTCAATTTGAACGAGAGTCGAGCTGAAGCACAGATAAGACAGGAAATGAAACAAAAAGGAAAGAAATCAATTGCGGTATTGTATAAATATATATTTCATAATAATTAACCTGCATTTTTATTAATACATTTTTTATTCTAGGAATCTGATAAACCTAAAATAAAAGAAAAGAAAGAGAGAAAGAAAGAAGAAAAGAAAGAGAGAAAGCTTAGAAATGATCAATCAAAGAAAATTGACAATGATATTACAGAAAATTTAGAAAAGAGGTTGGCTACTCTCAATGACAATAACCTAATGCTTGATGAAGATGATGTAAATGAGACGAAAGATGATCAAATTAGATGTTTGAAAGCTGAGTTAGAAAATGCTACAAGAGAAAGAGAAAACATGGCTATTTCGTATGACACGAAAATTGAAAAAATGAACAAAACCCTTTATGCATTGCAAACTATGGTAGAAACTTTAAAAAGGGATCGTCCTCCAGTACTCGTCAAATCATTCACAGTAAAGGAAAGAGAAACATTACAAGGTAAGAATGCTACTATATTGAGAAATATAATCGCTGAGGCCGCTATCATGATTGCTCGTTTGAAATTTTTTTGATTATCTTTCATAATTTTATTTTTCAGATCTTCCTCCCAATTATTCTGAAGCGAATAATATAGTAGAATGTGTAGGGCCTACTTCATGTCGAAAGTCTCTAAAGTATGATGATGATTCAGTAGCGGATTACAGTAATAAAAAAAGAAAACGTGATTCAACTGAAATTCCACACATTACAAAAAAGAAAGTCAGTCAAATGAAAAACACAATTGATTCGAATTTTATGATACAACCTGTGCCAGTCATGGATGGAAGTCAAGAACATGACAATTCAGTACACGATATTAGCAGCAACTTAGAGAAACAAGATGATGAAAACTTGGAGACACAAAATTATAGAAATTTGGAGACACAAGATGATAGAAACTTTGAGACACAAGATGATATAATGTTTGAGACACAACATGATGACTTCCCTCTAAAAAAACATGTACACAAGAAACATAAACAAAAACACGATAAAAGATATTCCAAGAATGATGACATGCAAAATAAAAATAAAAAATGTTCAAGTAAAAGTGGCAGTAAAAGTGATGCGGAATATGATTCCGATAATTTTAAAAATGAAAATGCGATGAAAATAAATGATTTTACAAAATGGGAGTTAAAAGTATATCCGAAAGGCAAAAATGGAGAAGATCTGAAGGATGTTCCTCCAACAATAGTAAGTATTATTAAACACCATACTTACCTATAAATTTCATGGGTATGTTTTGATAACTTCTCATATTTAATATACATTATCTCTTTCAGTTTAAAAAAAACCTTCATAATAATTCGCATTTAAAATATTTAAGGTCAAAATGATTCATTTAAGATTTGGCGTTTCAATACCATACAGTAGCTTTTATGCAATACAAAAACAAAGATCACCATCGAAGTTTTTAAAAAAACTTGCAAGAGCCATCTGGACCGAATATCATTTACTGAACAGAGCTTTTTTAGTAAAAAAATGCGCATCACTCGATGGACGGTCGCCAAGAAAAAATTTCACTCCGGTTAAAAAAGCTGTTTTACGAAGTGAGTGTTCTTTATATTTTTTAAAAGCTCCATTAATGCACTTTAAGACAAATTATTCATTCTCTTTTTATATACAACCTTGTGTTCAATAATATAAAGAATTATATCATGTAATTTTTCAGAATTGTATTTCGCATTCGTAAAAAAACATGTTACTACAAAAGAGGACAGAAAATCTGCGAGGGATGACTGGAGGGGTACACTAGGGGATTACATTAATTATTTGAGAAAACGATACAGAGCAGGTACTTGTTTGTTGTACTTCTTATTCTTTGCTATTTTTTTTCACATTTTACATAATGTGATATATATATACACACACACACACACACGCGCGCGCGCGCGTATTTATTTATATGTACTAATTGTTATTTCAGGCAAAATTCGTAATCCAGATGAAAATTCTAACTCTAGTAGCTCAGGAAGTTCTAGTGGATCTGAAAAGTCATCATCTGGATCATCTGACGACGAGTCCGATTAAAATACCTCTTTTTTTTACATCAAATAAAAGTTTACCTGCGTTTACAAATTCAAGAAATAAATTTATTTTGAGAATCCATTTTATTTCCCTATCTTAATGTATGTGTGTGTGAGTGAGTGTGTTAAGAAAAATAGACAGCAAATTGTGTCTTTCATTTGCCACGTGGTAACTACCACATAGTCATTACCATGTGGAAATTACCACATGGTAATTACCACTTGATTTTGCCACACCGTAATCTGGGTGAAAAAACTATACGGTAAAATCACATGGTAATTACCATATGGAAAAACCATGTGGTAATACTACATGGTTATTTTCAACAGGGTTGAAATCGCGATGGAAGCCTAAAATAATAAGTTAATGGAAAGTCTGTCCATTGAAAGGGACCAACGATTAATCTATATTTCAATCGATAAAAATGAATACACGTTTTTAAGAAGCAATTGAAAACCATTTCAACGGGAACCTATAGAATAGCATTAAAAATAAATTAGATTAAAATCGATGGTCTATAAGTATTGGTCTCTATTATAATTAATCAAAAGCGATACCATTATAGAGCTTATAGAAAAAAATTGAATGTTGTGCTAATTAAAAATAATAAAAGCCGATAAAAATTTTTTAGTTATTCTGTGTACTAAAAATGATGAAAGATTGGTCTACATTGGAATCAATAGGAATCAATGCATCTCGGGTATTTGGTAATCAATAAAAAACTATTTCAATAGGAACCAATAAAATATCAATAAAAAACAGTGCATTAAAACCGATTATCGATTGATCTCTATTGAAACTGATTAAGATCGATTAGTTTGGAGTTCATAAAAAAACGATTGAATGGTGTACCAATCAAAATCAATTCGATCCAATCAGAATGATTTAGTTATTCTGTGTAGTCAAAGTGATGAACAATTGGTCTACATTGGAATTAATAGGAATCGATTAATCTCGGGTTTTTAGGAAGCAATAAAACGTTATCTCAATAGTAATTGATAAAATAACATTTAATGAATAGTTATTAAAAATGATTATTGATTCATCTTTATTAAAATCGATTAGATAAGAGCCTATAGAAGACAATTAAATTACCTTTCCATTAAAATCGATAGAATTCGATAAAAATATGTGAGAAATTATGTCTATTAAAAAAAATTGAAGATTGCTTTATATTAAAAACGATAAAAAATGATTCATAAATATCAACTCAAATTTATTAGCGATTGAAATACATAAACGTCGATTCACTTTTATTAAAAAAAAAACCTATTGATGTCCATAGCAATTCATATCGATAAAATTCGATTCATGATTCTATCCCCACTTTTCACGTAATCGATTAAAATGATTAAAGTCGATTGGAATCAATTTATTGGTTCTAATCTATTTTTTTTAGCAGGGTTGTATACCGTCGTGCGGGGGGTGTGGGCGAGGGGAAATCATCGAATTTCAGAGTTGTAGAAGTGTTGTGCGCGAAAATGACATATGTACTAACCCTACTAAAAACGCTGGCCGACACTCGCGAAGTCGGCGAAAAACGGCCGAAACGGCTGCGCGCGCCTGCACAGTGCGTAGTGCGAGAAAACCATCGGAGAGGGGGGCGAATTCGGACGTTTTTCGCCGACTTCGCGAGTGTTTTTCTTATACCTTAAAACGTTTTATCGAAAAATTGAGATGTACGTTTTGTAGTGTACAATGTCAACTTTCTAAAACTTTTTTTAAAATTATAATCCGGCCTACGGTAACGCATACAGGCCTGCCGGAAAAAAATGCACCGCAAACTTTGGATCGCGATTTTGAGCAAACTAATAATCCCACAGCACCCAGCTTTTTCACACGTAAAGAACATTATCAACCCTACTTTTCCCAAAATTTTAGCGCTTCAGCTCATAAATGACAGAGCTACGAATTTTCGAAAAAACGCCTGATTTCCCGGGTTTTCCTAATTTTCTCAGGACCTAATTATCCGATTGAGGCTCTCCACGTCTCATTTTGTAGATATTTTTATTCTCTACAAATCACCTCATTGGAGCATTCCGATAGCTCCTTTAGTTTTAAAGTTATTAGCAAAAAATGACAAAAATCGCGTTTTTTGCAATAAATTGTTAATAATTAACAATAAGGAATGGAAATGCGAGTGAAAAAGATATACCTGTTCATCTGGTTATCATCTTTCTCATGATCGCACAATCGGTTACCTGTTAATATTTATGTCACAATAAGGCAGTTTTAAATGCCTACAGCTTGGCCTATTCTAGCAGCTATGGCACTCTACAACCGCGTGACTTTATTTATGTTAGCGTTTATATTTCGTTACAGGGGTGGTAAATTGAATTTTTTGTAACACATGCACGATTTTCGCGTTTTTTGTACTTATTAAGCGGGCGTAAAGTACCATTTTTTTTTACCGGCGGGCAAAAAAAGTTGGCAGCGGGCAACAAAAAAAGTAAGCAGCGGGCAAAAAAAGTCAGTAGCGGGCAAAAAAAGTCAGCAACGGGCAAAAAAAGTTCAGTAGTGGGCAAAAAAAGTCAGTAGCGGGCAAAAAAAGACTTTTTTTGCCCGTTGACGACATTTTGTTTGAAAATGTAAATTTTGAGTTTCTGAGTCATATTTTCTAAATATTCTATATATTATAGGTGTGTAGTGGCCGTGTAAAAAAAAGCTAATTTACTCCCGCTTCATAGCCATGAAAAACGTGAAAATCAATACATGCGTCACAAAAAATATGATGTGCACCAAGGGCTAATTGGGCTTTTTGACCTCGTGTGGTTGCCGTACTCGTCTTCGGCTCGTGCTACCTCGCCTTTGACTCGTACTGCAAACTCCACGCTCGGTCTAAAAAAGCCCACTTTAAGCCCTTGGTACACAATATACTATTAAAAAGTACTAATCTCTTCAGAATCGAATAAGCTTTCTCGTAGTATGTTTTTTTATTTCTCTCTCACCTTTTTAAACATTCCTAAAATCGGATTTTCTATGTGAACCCACGATATTTCCATTAAAAACGTCATTTTCGCTTGTAAACTAAATAATAAATATCTCATTAACCACGTGGTGAAACTTTTTGAAATTTTGACGGATTTATCTTGTAAATTACAAAGAACCCTGTAGTACATTTTTCAACTCGATCCTACCTTTTTGCAATCACTATACAACCTCTTTAATGTTATCATCCTGATGGTGACACCTATATATGTCCTCATTATGTAAATTTTATAAATATTAATCATTTTAAACAACTTAGAATAAAAAGAATGAAAAGGATCCAAATTTTTTGTTGACTATCCTGTTAAAAATAGTTAATAGAGATCGATAAAAATTTTAATCGAATTGAAGCTTAATTCTACTTTATGCATTAGAGCTCGATTAAAATCGGTAGAATCGATATGAGTCTATAGAATTCTATACAAAAAATGACAATTAAAGTCAATAAAGGCTTATCGTTGGTATTAACTATTGATTTTAATTGTCGTTTTCCATATTGAATTTTATCCAATCCTATCGATGCTATCAATTTTAATCAAGTTCTAATACAAAAGCGAGATTAAGGATAAGATAAGATGATAACTGATGTACTAAAATCATCCGTACACACGCTAATATGCTTTTAGAAACGTTCTTGCAACGAAGCATCAACGTTCTAATAGCCCTTTCTCGCAACGTTCCGGCAAAGTCTCTAACTCTATTACCTATCTCAAAACGTTTTGGCAACATTTACTTGTAAACGAAGTGTGACTTTTCTACGTTTCTGCAACTTTGTAGCAACGTTAAATACGTTTTAGAGGAACGTTCTTTCGTTTTCAATGCAATGTTGTAGCACCGTTCCTACAACGTTCCGTGCTAAGTGGGGAGTGGGGGGTAGGACATAAATGTAGTCCTTTTTTCCCGCTCGGCAGTGATAAAGTTCTTACTTTCTGCTAGGGGTGTGTTAAAAATATATTTATTACTATTACTTTAAACTCAGACTTGACTCTTTAAAATTAGTACGCATAATCGTAGCATACAATCTGGATTAGTTCGATTACATTTTCATCGATTCAAATCGATTCTTCATCAAGAATAGTGAAAGAATATATGTAGAAATATTTCATTTTCAGGATTACAGATATGCATGTCTACATAAAGTACCTGGAAGGACCTCTTGTGAATCAGTTTTGCAGGGTTACTTCGTTAAAGTTTAAGATAAAGATGACAAATACTACAAAGCCCAAATCATATGTTTTGATTGTAAATATTCCTTCGTTAAAAAGGAAAGATTAAAACGTATTAAATCGTATATCTAAAATTTTCAGAAAACTTATTGGAAATATTAAGAGTGAGATAGATTTTTAAAGAATCCCTGTTGGAAAAAGTTAATAAGACGTCGATAAAATGTCTTATCGACTTGAATAGTTAATTTTATCGATTTCTATCGGTTTTAATCGGCTTTTTTCAGCAGGTATATCAGAACAAACTTAATCGGATTCATAAAAACAGATAACCTTTTTCTCAATCCGTTTTAATTCTTTCTATTAACGAGGGTTATGATACGTAAAATAAGCGTAGTTTTAAGTTCAAAGAATCATTATAGCAATAAACTAGAAGTCAATTAATTAGACTTTAAGTTTTGTTTAGCATTGGAAATAAGAAATGTCTTGTGGCGACGTTGCGAAGCTTTAGATCCGGCCATCCCTTACACTTAATTTTTGATAGTATAATGTTTATTACTTCATTACGTTGATAAATAATCATGCACATAATAGTCATGAATAGATATGGAGCGACTCTCCTCTATCTATAAAAATAAACTGCACAAAATAGTCAAATAATTGAATTTTACTAGTCACACAATTTTTACAAATTTATTGATTGTGAATGAACATATATACTTTTAATAATATAATAATTTATAATATGATAATGCAGCTTCAGAAGAAGAATTTGAGCATAAAATAACCAATAACAACAAACGACATAAAGGCGTCAAGCCATCAAAAAGTTTGGAAACTGCTAGTAGCGACGATGAAAGTGCAAAGTTGGCTAAACTTAAGAAAGCAAAAACCACGTTGCAGGTAATTAATTAGTTGTATCATTATATCTTATCAAAGATTATATAGAAATAAAGGGATTAGAATAGATTAAAAGGAACAGTAAGATACTGTTATTGTTATCAAGTGGCGCGGTAGTGCCACGAAGGCGAGTTTGAAAGCCTGCGGCGACCGCAACACTATTTACTTCTATATTGGGTTTTCAAATTTTCAATTTCAATAAATACATATATTTACATTATTGTATTTGAATTTTTTTTGAGTATAATCATATTTGTATGCTTAACTATGATTTCTAATCGAGATATTGGCAAGAAAGCAGTTTTGTTCCTAATAAACGAGAATGTTTTAACAAAAATGCTCAAATCCGTTTGGGATTCTTCAGCCCGAAAATGTTCAGACCATGAAGTTAGCCGCACACGGCTAGTGTTAAGACCGTGAATTAGCCACGCATATTGCTTTCCAACATACTTATATAGACCAGCGGCCAGCGCGACTACGGGTGTAATTTTTTTTATATTATATTTTATTTACAAATTAGAGAGGTAAAAAAAGTCAAAGAAAATTATGGACTCTCCTAAAATATTAAATTTATATACGACCGATGAGGCAATGGAGGAGTTGGAAGATCGTGATCCAACCACGTAAGTTTTTTCGAGGTTATTTTATACACTTTTGGTATTGATGAATATATGCAAGTTATTTTTTAATTAATATTTACAGAAACATCGTTGGATATGTAGACGCAATTATGGCTCCTTCTACAGCTGGCGCAACTAAAGATATATTATTTAAATTCATCCTGTCAAATGGCAGAAAAAGAATTCCAATCCTCATATGGGATCCGCTTCTTATCAATAAATAATATAAAGAGATATGTTCTAGTAGGGTTAGTATAATTTTACATATTTCTTTCAAAAACTCAATATTAGCCAATTTTTTTAAATATCTTAGTTGTACGTTATTTGTTTGAATAGGTAGTTGATATCAATGGTGGTTTCTGTCGAGCAGTTAATAGAACCTTGAAAGACGATTTGATTCCATATGAGATAGTAATAAAAGAAAATACACAACTTTTATTTTTGGGATATCACTCATTGTCAGGTTTACAGACAAATGTAGTCCAAAAATCAAGTTTTGATACGATACACACCCTTCAGGGATTAATCGGTAAGTATATTAATTCTTTTAATTCTTTTAATCAACAACTTCATTTCTTTACAAACATATACTTATGTCCCTCATTTATTCATTTTTTAGAAATTTCTGGTTACATACGTACCAAATTTTACTTAAATCACAACTGAAGTGAACAGATGACTTATGGTGTAGGAGCTATTACAAATGGGGTTAAGAAAATAACAATTCAGGTAAAGCAGTTTGTGGAGAGTAAATTGGAATTGGGTGATTATGTTACTGTGATAGGAACTGTGCAAGGGCAAGGTTTGTCTACTATATCTTTTTTTTCTACGAAATTTAATTTATGGTTTAGTAACATTCATTTTTTGCAGATACCCTTGTCACTGTTTTTTGCAACAGCATGTCTGATATTACATATCATCCGGAAACAGAAGTATTACCAGCAGAAGCCTTAAAGCGTGGTTGTAGGCCAGTTAAAAGAACTCGTTCAACCGAATAGGCATGTTGATTACATTTGCTATCATTTTACATACAGTTCGTTTCATTTTTTTTTTAAATAGTAAACTTAGTTGATATAGCTTAATAAAACTTAACCCTTTTGAAAATAAATACATTTTATTTTGTATGTACCTTTAGTACGTACTAAAAACATGTAATTTATCAGGTGATGTGTATTAAAAATATATGCTTATTTGTGACTGATTATTACGAATATATTAAATTAAATTTGATGTATTTGTTGTAGCCATAAATGAAAGTGCCATAAGAATAAAGACATTAATAATGGCAAATTAAAATTATATTCAATGTATTCATAATACTCAGCCTCTAATTAGCATATATATTTGATACGCATCACCTGGTAAATTGCATGTTTTTAGTATGTACTAAAGACTAAAGATACATACAAAGATATTTATTTATTTTCAACAGGGAACAATGTAAAATGTTTATTATGTGATAAATGAGAGTCAATTAAAAAAATACCAAGAGATTAAGCATTTAGCTATAATTAAACAAAAATTGATACAAATAATACAGTATTTGACTGTTTAAGGTTTATAGTACAAGATTTCCTTGTGTTAAACAAGATATGTGATAATTGTGTAATTAAAAGACTAATTATAACTGATAAAGTTAGAACAAAGTTATATAAAATTTGTTTTAAAAACATAACGACTAAGTAAAATAGTTAGAACTACGTTACATAAAAATTTGTTTCAAATATATGACTAAGTATATAGGTTATGATATCAATGTTTTATAATTAATAGGTACAAGATACTTTAATTATTATAGTATTTGAAACTTTCGATTGACAATTCCTAATTTTTATTATTAAGCTTTCGTTTCTTAAATAAGAAATAAATAAAAAGTAGCAAATGTAGCTATAAAATTATGTTTGTCTAAGCATGTTTTGTTTTAAAAATTCATTAAATAAAGGATTTGTAATAAAACTTCGAAAATTTAATAAACTTTTTGTACAAAAATGTTTTTTATTGTGAGTGTGTGGCTGAGTAATTATAGAGAAACATACTTCCTATAAATTAGTTAATAGTTTAATAAATATCCTTTTTATGGGGAAAAATATGTAGAAAAATATTTTATTACTTATTATTTAATACATATCACTCTAATTGAGGTACAAACAAATTTGGAGGTTTCGACATTTCAAGAATCGTACACTTATTATCCATAATATGTTTACACAATTTTTTTTTTACAGTGAATTTCTTGTTACATTAATTACACGTAAACTCATTCTTGTCATGGGTATGTACGTGTCTTTCTAAAGCATCTTTCCTTGCAAAAGTCTTATCACATATGTAACAGTCCCGAATGGAAATAAAAATCGTAGTTTCTAGTTAAATTTCGGTACGCTGCTGTACATTTCCGTACGTTTCTGTACGATTATGTAGGTTAGTATTAAAATTGGGACACATCGTACGGAATCGTACTCCATCGTACGGAAATGTACCGGATCGTACAGGAATATACGAAAATATACAATATTGTACTAAAACGTACCAAAATGTACATTTATGTGAAAATATTTTTTTAACTCTGCGATATTTCGTACCGAAACGTACGTCATCGTACAGAATCGTACCAAAACATATATAAATATACGAAAATTTACAATATTGTACTAAAACGTACCATAATGTACATTTTGTTAAAATTTTTTATGATAACGTTTAGATTTGCACGCTACCGTAGAGAATCCTTTTTTCAAAAATATACGTATAGAATTTGATTGACGTATAGAATTGACAAATTTAAAATTACAAACGTAATTCAAAGTTTTTTATTAAACAATGCAAGGTACATTTGGTAATATTTTTATTTTTATTAGCTACATTTATTGCATCATTAATGTATGAAATCAAGAAACATAAATACTTAAATTGTAATATAAATAATAATAATATTCATCTCGTATTTAATTTTTAAAAAATACTTCCATCACACCAGGCTCTTTTATCGCCATTTACGCCTGAAAACCATTTCCTTGTCGTTCCAGTTCTTCTAGAGCTTTTTGTGCATTATCATAGCGTTTTTTTTTCAGTTTGGCACATGACAGTGCATTATGATAATATTTATCAATTTCTTGAAGTTCCTGCTTTATTAGTTGCACATTGTAATTGTTTAATCTTAAAAATCGATAAAGCTCTCTTTCAATTGCTTCACTTCTTACTTTACACAATGGCTGTAAACCAGCTGTTTCTTTTTCATTTTTTTGGCAACGCGTTACTAGATCTTCGTATCCATAAATGCCATACATTAATAGTCGAACAAGCTGAATTGGTTTTGATGATTTGAATGCATCTTTATATGCTATAGTGTTGCACTCTACATTATGAAGAAGTTTTACGCAGTCAGAATCATCATTCATTTGTAAAGGTCCAGAATAGTTATAGAGTTTATCATAATATTCTAACAATGCTCCATCTAAAAAAATTATTAAGAAAGTTATAATATAAAAGAAGTTTGACTAATTGAATACATTAGAAATATCATAACACTTATTTTACACTGACACTGTACATACAAAATATGCGTAAGAGTAAAAATTACCTGTCATACTAGAATTTTTGCAGTTACCACTTGATATCGCATTCTCATACTTTAACTTCCATTCATCTGACTGTTTTTGTGATTCTTCATATTTCTTTTTAAAAAAATATAATTGATTTTTATACGCCTTTATTATAGATTTACATTCTAAATGATCGAGTTCTTCATCATCCATCATGGAAACTGTCTTTTTTGGATTATTAGAATCATCTCCTTCCTTTGACTTTACAGTTGATGAGAAAATTTCTGATAGACTGTCATCCACTGCAACGTCATGTAAGTCTTCATTATTATTAGGATTTGTAACAGTGCTCAGATATTTATTTAAAATCCGTTGATCGGACTCTTCAGATGTTTGCACTTTTGTTTTTTTCAAGTTCTTTCTTGTTGACTTGGCTCGTTTAGCATCTATTTTATACTTTTCTGTCAACACTTTGTCCTTCTGTATATTATTGTTATCAACATTCTCATTATTCATTAAGCTAGAGTCGTCAACACCGTCAGCAGATTGGTCATGGATAACTGCAGGTATACCAAATCTCTTTCCTGAGTCGATTATTGATTGTACCGAATCAAAGCTTTCTGCTGCATACAAAACATAACATTTTATTTTCTTTCCTGTGTCATCCTTGTACTTTACTAGCTTCTTATTATACATGGTAGAATCCTCTGCATATTTTGCATAATCAAATTTTCTTAGTGCGCTAACAGGCACTACATATCGCTGAAACTTTTCTCCAACCTTCTCTGGTGGTATGTGAATGTAAGCGTGCGGCTCTGCTTCATTTTCACCAGACATACTTTAATATGCAATTTTACTTGTTACTTTTGAGGTTAACTTGCACACTAATGGGATTAACCTGATCAAAATTTACATGTTATTATAAAAATATATATGTTTATGTAAAATAGGGGTTATATTTCATATTTACTTACGTATTATTAACTTTTTTTTGTAGTGAGTCTACAATGATTAAGTATGACGTATGACATTTGTCAACGGGTTTTGTATTTAGTTATATCCAAGATGTAAACAATCAAACATAATACCATACAAACATATGCATATGTAGTGCGGTCCGCGTTCAGTCCGTCGGCCCGTCGGTATTTCGCTGTGAGAGTTTCGTTATTCGAAGGGAGATGGCGCTGATGTTACACGTCGCATAGTAGTTTGCACTCTAGAAACAGATGTGAATTGGGTACATGGCTGATGTCGTCTAGCCGATAAACAAAAAGGAAGGAAAAACATTTATATTTTTCCTATCTATAAAAGTAATAATAAAGGTACATTTAAATGCATTGGAGATAGGAACGAATTGTGACCATTCCAGTTTTTATATACATATAGATATATAACGCAAGATCGCAGTTTGTTTAAGCAACATAACCATAAGAGTGCTTTTGATTCTATATTCAGACTGCAACACATCGGTGGAGCCTTACTGCCTATAGTGAAGTAAATATATACAATCCTGCTTATTTTTATTTAATAGTTTTTATCTGGTCTAATTCTATATAGATTTATTCTATTTTAAAATTAATTTCTGTGCGTGAAAATTACAGTTGTATATCATACAATCGCCAGGTATATATTATGTTGAAAATAATAGATTAATGAAATTTAACCTTAAAAACATACTTATGCATAATTTGTTTATATGTTTATAAATATTAGTATTTGTTTGAAAGCATACGGTAACAGATTATAGTGAAAACATTTAGTAATTATACAGGTCATCTTTACACATACAGTCAAAATAAAAGCATCTATGATAAAAATTGCAATTTGTAATATTTCATGTTTGCAGTTTGCTTGAGAAACGCTTCTAAAATATGTATTCAAAAGGATATTACAAGCTATACTATAATGGAAAGCAAAATAAGAGAATTCCTCGAAGTACTTGGTATTTACGGAAAAGAAAATCAAAAGAAAAAGACGAAGCAAAGCAGCATTTACTTTTTACTGTTTCTAGTATTGATGTAAGTATTTTCTTTATTATAACTACTTTTATTTTGGAAGATCATTGTCAATTCAGAAACTGTTCTTATGTATTAATAAAATATTATATTTACAGCACTGCCAATCTTTAAACATTCCGGATGCTGAAAATGAGATACCGTCTAATCCAGATGATGTATTGAATGTAAATCCGAGTGACGATCATCAAAATAATGCACCGATGCAAGTAGATGAACCACGTATTGACATAAACAAAGCTTCTGACGTAAAGGTATTTATCGTTTGTTTTTATATCTAAATGTTAATATGTACTTGCTATATTGAGAGTAAACTACGCAAAATAATCATAGTTGACTTTACTTGCTATGTATTATCTTAAAGTAGTAGTAAATTTTTTGTCAAATTTGTAGATTAATAATTAATATTGGAAATTTAAAATGAAATACAATATCGCATTTTTTACAGAAAAAAAGATGCAAGAAGAAGGTGTCAACAGAAAAACTAAAAAGAAACTTGTGTAACTGCTTAGATCTCAATGTTGCTGAAGTGATACTATTATTTTTAACTTTAACGCAGAAACATTCATTCACATGGATCGCTTTATTTGATATTTTTGAGGTATTAAATTATATTTTCAAAAAAAATATTTTTCCACTTACGAAATATATGTTAAAAAAATTGCTGCATGTTGACAAGGAAAGTTTAACAAATCATGTATCTTGTAGGAAATGTAATAACTATTTAGGACAAAGTTCAAATTCAAATTTTATAATGGATTGTCCTTGCGGCGAAAAAATTAATGCAGCATCCGTAGGTTCATTTTTTATACAAATTGATCCAACAAGACAGCTCCAAAAAATGTTTGAAGATCCACTTATACTTAATGATATAGAGGAAAGGTTTAATCGTAAGAAAATAGATGATAGTGCATTAGAAGACATTTTTGATGGAAAAATATACAAACAATATTCTAAAGATCCAAATTTGTTAGGAAATCCATTTAATTTTTCTTACACATTCAATACGGATGGGTGTCAATCTTCAGATAAATCAAAAGTGACCATATGGCCTATATACATGATGATTCACGAACTTCCAGATAATTTACGAAAAAGGTGTATGCCACTAGCTGGATTATGGGTAGCAAAACAAGAGCCAGATATGAAGATATTTCTACAACCATTTGTAGATAAATCAAATGAATTGTCTACAAAAGGATTTACATGGAAATATCATACAAACTACGTGACCAGTAAGTTGTTTCCATTAGGATGTTGTGTGGACTCCCCTGCTCGTTCATCTGTGTTAAATATGAAGAGGTTTAATGGTTTTTATGGTTGTACATATTGTGAACACCCAACAACATTGATAGAAGGCGTCCGGAAATATCCAATGCTGAGTGATCCACCATCTCTACGTACACATAACCGTATAATACAGTGTATGATCGAAGCTTCTAACAATAATGGATACGACGTTATGGGAGTTTGGGGTCCATCTCCGTTAATGTATTTGAAACATTTTGATTTAGTGAAAGGTATGGTACTTGATTTCATGCACTCCTGTTTACTAGGAGTAACTGAATTGTATACGAAGATATTAATGTCAAATTCTAAAGATGACTATTATATTGGCTCCCCGTCAAACACACTATTAATTAATGAAAGATTACTGTCAATAAAACCTCCATCATGTGTTGCTAATATGCTACGAGACATCAATGAAAGAAATCAGTGGAAGGCATCGCAATGGTTCAGTTGGCTTTTCTTTTATTCATTAATTTGCTATCGAGGAATGTTGCCTTCTAAATATTACGATCATTGGGCTCTCTTTGTGTCAGCAATGCATATATTTTTAGAAGACTCTATTACTCCTAAAATGTTACAAGAAGCTGGAATATCAATTGTTAAATTTGTATATTATTTTGAAAAATTATACGGAGAACATTATATGCATTACAATGTTCACTTATTATTGCATTTAAAAGACACAGTAGAAAACTGGGGCCCTTTGTGGGCTAATAATACATTTGCTTTTGAAAATCAAAATAGATTGCTGTTAAAAAATAAAAAATGCGATAATCGTATTGCACAGCACATTGTTTATCGACTATTAATTTATCAGCAATTACCTTTGCTTGAACGACAAAATTATATTTCAAGTAATACAAGAAATATGTGTTATAACTTACACAATAAAAATCGATTAAAAAATTTTGAAAAATTTGAAGAATGTAATTTATTAGGACGTGGAAAGAATTATGAATTATCAAATGATGAGCAATTATGTGCAGCTAGAGATTTGAATATTTCAAACATAAAAAAATGCTTTATTTATTCTAAAATCATATACAATGGATGCCGTTTTACTTCCTGTTTGTATAATACATCTATAAAGACCTATGATTCCGTGTTTCAAAGTGTAACGGGTGATTTTGGTATTATAACAAAGATTTGTAAAATAGAATATGATAACAAAAAAAAGATAATCGTCTTTTACGATAAAATAGAATTAACAAATGACTTTATTGTAGATAATGCGGATGTGCGTGTTCAACATTTACAACATTGTAAAATATCATCGACAAATAATTTAAATATTATCACTCATGATCACATACATAAACCATGTATCTTAATGAAAGCCGGAAGCGAATTATTCATAAGTAGATTAGTAAAAGCGACCATTGGGAAATGTATAAATTAAAAATTCATATTTTGTATTCTTGAAATAAAAATATATTTTTATTGTGTATTATGATTTAGATAAAATCATTTCATCTCCATGTACAGAATAAATTAAATATGCTTTCTAAACGTCTTTAATGTTTATGTACTTCCCTGTATGTTTTCGTACGTTTTAGTACATTTTTCTACGTTTTCGTACAATCAAGTATGTTTCTGTACATTCAAATATATTTCTGTAATATTTCTGTATGCTGAAGTATGTTTTCGTACGTTCGAGTACGTTTTCGTACGTTCAAGTACATTGATGTACTTTTCCGTAAAACATATTTAATTTTTCTAAAAAATTTTTACTAGCAAATGTATATAGCTGTATATCGCGGTACGCACGAGTATGTTCTTGTATGATTACGTAAGTGATAGTAGATTACCGTACGTTTCCGTACGATCGCGTATGTTTCCGTATGATTGCGTACGTTTCCGTATGAAGTGTCCAAATTTTAATAAAAACGTACGTAAACGTACGGCAGAATACTAATATCTACATAATCGTGCTAGGACTTACTTCAATGTACGTGAATTTCCAGTAATTTACGTTGATTTACGTACTAATTATTATTTCCATTCGGGGTCGTAATTACGTACTTTAGTATGTCTCAATCTATGGTTTTAGATGTTGTTTTTGTACAAAACTCTTCTCACAATCACTACACTTGTATATTTTTAAATTTGCATGAGTTTTTTCATGGACTTTTAACTGCCAATGTCTACTAAAACTTTTCTTGCATGATAAGTACTTATAATTTTTTACATTGCCATGTGTCTTGAGATGTACATTTAGATTACCTATTTGTGAAAAACTCTTCTTACATATATTACATTTATGCGGTTTATTTTGTGTATGTATTTGTTCATATATTTTTAAAGTACTATTATTTTTAAAAGTTTTTTTACTATAAATAAACTCATGCACAGATTTTTGAATCATTTCTGTAGCTTCCATTTTTCAAATTTCAATTATTTAAATATTAATATTTATATAAGTAATACCTACAAAATTAAATTTAAAGATTACAATTTTCATTCATTGTTTATTTAATGCATTTATTATGTTATGTTTACATATCTTTACTCATGCTATCAAAATTTTTGTAAAAACTTTAATAAATCTTTTTTCGTTTATTGTTTATAGAATAATAAATCGATAATAATAACTTTCTTCCGTTATTTACGGTAATTGCAGAATCAGAAAATATAAGTAGTAGCTGAACAGGCTGAACTACAGAAAATTATGGAAAAGTAATATCCGCACCGCGCCGACTGTATTCAAAGAAAATTGTGGGAAAGCAATATTCTGTGACGTAATGCCAGTACCTATAGCAGAAATATAGCAGACGCGCGCGCATCTTTACTATTGCTTCTCTGACGTAAATATTGTGACAGCTGACATATTTTTCCTTGTGCTTCGTGATTCGTTTATAATTATTATAAGTTAAAACATACACCTGTATTTTTTATTAACAAAAGACATTTAATTCAACATTGAAACTGTATAGCATATAATTATGGTGAATTATGCTATATTCTAACCTATTAGTGTAAAATGTATGTAGATTCATAAAAACACCTGTTGATCTGTGGATGCAGTTCAGCTAAGCACATTCAACTTCACAAACAGGTAATATTTCTTTTATTTACTTCGAAGATTTTTATCACATCCCTGCTGGAAAAAGCCAATTGAAACCAATTAAATTTTAATCAACTTAAATTGGTATTAATTGGCATTAATAAACTCAATCGACTAGCTAGAAAATATCGATAGGAGTTTGAATCGACTTCCATCGTTTTTTATCACCATTCACTTTAATGCAAAGTTTTGTTATTAAATACAATCGTTTTGAATCATTTTCTATATAAAATTATATCCACCTTTTATCAATATTAATCTAACCAAATACCTATGTACCTTAATAGACCATTCGAGTAATAGATAAGAATCGTTATAAATATAAATTTTCTCTGAATCAGGCTCAATGCAAATATTACGTATGCAATTTCAATCGACTCCTATTTACTTAAATAGCAATACGTTCTTATCGTTTTTCTAATCAACAAAAAAATTATGTCGATATATCGGTTTCTATAGCCTTTAATACGAACATTCAACTATATCGTTTTGAATGCAAAATATGCATATATTCGTTCAATAAGAATTAATTCTTATTAGTAGTAATAGTCTCCAAGTCTGATGTTTGAATACTTGCTTTCTATTGCTATTAATTTAAATTTTCTTTCAATCAGGCTTAAAGCAAACGTAACATATTCTATTTTAATCGATTCCTATTGACTTGAATAACAATACGTTTTTATCGGTTTTCTAGCCAGCACAAATATTTTGTTGATATTTCGGCTTCTAGCTCAGGTTTTAATACGAACATTTCAATAAATATCGATTTAAATGCTAAGAATGCGTTTCTTTAGTATAATCTTATATAATTTAATAGTAATTAACTCTTACCGTTAGTAATATACATATACCCTGCTAAAAATCGTCGATTAAAAAGAATTTAAGTTGATTGAAATTCAATCGATTTTAAGACTAATTCTTGTTACCGATTTTTATAATTAAATTCGATAGTTTTCTAGTTGAAATATATAGAAACCGATTCAAAACGATTAAAGCATTTTCTCAAAATTTTAATGTCAATCGTATTTAATCGATTTTAATCAATTTTAACATGAAAACAATCGTGTTAAATTGTGAAAATTGGTATCAAGAATTAGCTTCAAAATCGATAGCATTTCAATCTACTTTAATCGACGTTTTCTAGCAGGGTAGTCTTTAAATCTGACGTTTGAATGCTGTTTTCTATATCTATCAATTTAAATTTTATCTGAATCAGGATGAATACAAACATTACTTATATTTTTCAAGTTCATATATGGGAGATGTCTCATATATCCTAAATAAGTTTGAATAAGTTTTAATCAGTTTTAATGGTATCGTGAATGTGCGCGCAGGCTGCGATAGTTATATGTATTGGTTCGCAATATGTATAGACGGATCCTGCAAACATTTGCCTATGTGTAAAGTCCCTGCTAAAAATAGTCTATAGGGATCGATTGGGATCGATTAAATATTATCAACTGATTCTATGCTAATTCTTAATACCATTTTTTGTATAAGGACTCGATTAAAATTGATTAGAATCAACAGAAGTCAATACTGGTCATTTTTTGCATATAATTTTATCGATTTTTATTGATTCCTATCAATTCTATCTATTTCAATCAAGTTCTTATGTAAAAAATGGGATTCAGATATAGCTTAAAATTCAATTAATAATTAATAATAATACTTTCAACATTTAGAAATTACAATCAATTAAAATGATTATAATAAGGACAATTGCTGATTAAAATAAATTCATTAATCCAGTTCAATTGTGATGTGTTTTAATCGTTTTCAATCATTTCAATATGTTCTAATATCCAACTGTTATCAGTGTATCAGCAAAAATTATTATGTCGTTGATGTTTCGGCTATTATATACTCAATTTAATTCAAGATGATTATATGTTAAATGAGTTTTTACACAGAATCGTCAATCGAGATTATTGAATCTAAATATGATTAAAATTGCCCTCGTTCAACAAAATTGAAACGGATTGGAACAATAAAAGAAAGGAACTAATTCGATTTAATTCGTTTTTTGAATCCAGTTGGATTGGCCGTTTGAAACCGCGTCCATTCTTGGAATACATGTCAATTTTATGATACGGATTAGAACATATTGAAACGGATTGGAAAAATAGATTGGAACAAGATAAAGGTTTCAATCCGTTATAATCTAATTCAATACGTTTAGATCCTTTTTTTCAACCAGGTTGCAGTTCTGATTGCAACTAACTATTAGATTTAATTAGTTTTTATTATAAATTTATACAATGAACTTTATCAAAAGCCCAAATATAATGGCATTTAATTCGTTTAAAAGCAGGAAAACTTTTATTCGTTTTAATCGGTTTTAATTGGTTTCACTCGGATCAATTTGTCTCAATTTGAAAATTCCGGATAGCAGTTCTATATTGAACATTTGATCGTTTTTAATAGATCATTTTCAGCAGGATAGGATATCTTGCTACAAGTAGTTACAAAAAGTTTACGAGATGAGTCGAGAAGATCCCTGATGTAATAGAATGGTACGTATAAGCATATAATTTCATTCTTTGTATTGGAACTTCATTATAACATTAAATTATATAGTATTAATAAAAGTCGATAGAATTCTATAGAAAAAAAGATCAATTAAAATAAATAGATTTTTGTATAGAATTTTATCGACTCCTATTGATACCATCAAATTTAATCAAGTTTTAAGGCTTTTGTTTGATTCTAAAGGATTTTATGTACTTCTTATGAATAGGTAATAAATGATTGAATTAATCTCCCATGAATTAATTACAAAATTTATATCAATTTATTGTACTTCAATACTATTAGGTAATGAACATAAATAACGTGCATTTTTCGCATTGACTACTATAACTTTACATTTTATATCATTTATTAAAGTATAAATAGTATGAGTATAATTTTCACTTTTTATCTTTTTTATATGGGAAACACCTTCAAAAGGATTATCACTGAACATTTCGAAGATTGATATTTTGAAATAGCATTGTCCATTAACATTAATAATTTTCATAATACGACCAAATTCTTCTGTCTGCAATTGAACTATCGTGTCATCTGTTTTATTTGCT
>QLSS01000911.1:0-19588 GCA_024372645.1 Trichomalopsis sarcophagae | reverse complement strand
GCTAAATATTTGTTGTCGAACTCTTTCCCATTATCCGACAGAAAATACTCCGGCGTCTCCCATCTGAAGAACACAAGCTCCTCGAACGCACGAGCCACTGACTTGCCGTCCGCTTTACGGATAGGCTTAACTTCACCCACCTTGTGAATAAATCTTGGAATACTACCAAGTATTTATTCCGCAATTTACTCGGTGGAAATTCCATCAAATCAGCGGCTACCACTACCCAAGGCCTCTCAACTATTCTCTTGCCGAGCAGGCCCTGTTTCCCCTTCTGCAACACTTTGTACATCCGACACGTTTCACACTCGTTCACAAAGTTGTACACATCGTGATACACTCCCTTCCAATAATATTCTCGCGCCACCCGATCGTACGTTTTCTCCACGCCCAAATGACCCGTCGACGGTGTGCAGTGAGCGTCCGTGAGGACGCGCTCACGCTGCTCTACCGGTACTACTAATCGCCAACCCTCGTCCCTATCAATTATCGGATCAAGCATCGGCTCGTTTCGAAACCTATAGAGCTTCCCGTCTTCGACACGCCAATTCGAGTATTTAAGCGAAAATTTTTCTACCTCTCCCAGCAGCTTAAGATACTTCGGATCTTTAATTTCTCCAAAACCCGCTGCCTTCTCATCCGGCTCAAACGCTCTCGACAATGCATACGGCAAGTGATTCAGCGCGCCTTTACGGTATTCGATTTCGAAGTCCCATTGCTGTAACTCTAAAGCCCAGCGCGCTAACCTATCCGTCGGATCGCGTAAATTTTGCAACCATTTTAAAGCGGAGTGGTCCGTAATCACACGAAATTTATAGCCCTCCAAATACGGACGAAGCTTTTTAATCGCCCAAACTACGGCCAACGCTTCTTTTTCGGTTACCGTGTAATTATGCTCCGCCGGCGTGAGCACTCGACTCACGTAGAGAATCGGGTGCTCTCCGTCCTCCCCTTCTTGCGTGAGCACGGCAGCTATCGAGTCTGAGCTTGCGTCGGTCTGCAGGGTAAAAGGCTTATTGAAATCCGGCCTAGCGAGCACCGGAGCTTCTGTCAAAGCCTTTTTAAATGCCTCGAAAGACTCCTGCTGCTCTTCACCCCACTGCCACGCTTGCCCCTTCCTCAACAACTTCACTAGCGGTATTTTCAACTCTGAGTCTCGGCTGATGAGACGCGAATACCAACCCACCATCCCCAAGAATCTACGTAACTGTTTCACGTTTTTCGGCGCAGGATAACCCAGCACCGGCGCTACCTTTTCCGGATCCGGCCTTAAACCATCCTTATCGAGCACGAATCCGAGGTACTGGATTTTCTCGCAGAAAAACTGGCACTTTTTCTTATTCACGACTAATCCCGCCTCTTTCAATTTACTAAATACTCTCTCTGTCCACTCGACATGCTCCTCAAACGTCTCGGTCGCGATCACTAAGTCGTCGAAATAACTGAACACGTGCGGCTCGTATTCCGGCCCGAATAACGCGTCGAGCAGTCGCTGCAGCGTCATCGGCGCGTTGACAAGACCGAAGGGCATTCGCGTAAATTGCCACAGCCCCGAGCCTGGCAACGCGAAGGCCGTATACTTCCGGCTCTCCTTGGCAAGTGGAATTTGATAATACGCTTGACGTAAATCAATTTTCGATAAATAGCGCGCCCTTCTTAGACGGTCTAATATCGAATCCATGCTCTTCATCGGATACGCATCTCTTCGCGTAATCTTGTTTAGATCGCGAAAATCTATGCAAAACCAGAACGTACCGTCGGCCTTCCGAACCATGACCGGTGCGTTAGTGTAATCGCCCGCAAATCTCTCGATAAAATAATCTCTCTACTTCCTCGACCATTAATTGCATGGTTTTCGGTGAGCGCCGTCTCCAGCAATGCCGAATTGGCCGCGAATCCGTTACAACGATATGATGCTCCGCCATCCACTTTAGACCCGCGCCCTCCGGCTGATTCGCTTAAACCCTATCAACGACTCTCTGAATCTCCTCATGCTGATCAGGTTCGACCTCCGAAATACTCGCACACTCCGCGAAAACCAGCGTCTCTTTATTTTTCGTCGCTGACGCAAACGCGTGCCACGGCCGTTCGCAGACCCTCCACAGCTTCCGACCGTGTCTCGTGTCAACATCATACTTTTCGCAGAAATCCATACCCAAAACCGCGTCGTGATCTAAATCCGGCACGACCTTGAAGTCAATTTCCCTCACGTTTTGATCTACGTCCACTTTCACGCGCATCACCCCTTGCATTTTGCTCAATTTCCCGGTTGCCGTTCGCACTCGCATATTAATCGGTAGCAGACGACCTCGATAGAACTCCGCAACTTTCGGAGATACCATCGAGAGCGTCGCTCCTGGATCAAGTAATGCTAAAATTCTTTTCCGCCGAGACTGACAAACACGTAATTCCGATTGTCAGCTGTCAAGCCCGCTACCACTACCTCACTCTCATCTATATCTCTCTCGAGATCTCCGGCCAGCTTTTGCTCTTTCTCAAGGAGCTCAGAAAACGGCCCATCAGCTGATTTGGCTGACTCCGTTTCCTTCTCAACTTGAATCTTCCCTACACCCTTACTCCTTCCGATAAGAACCTGCCTCACCTGCCTAGGCTCAACAGGAACCTCTCTCTTCTCGATCAACTCGATTACTCGCGCAATTTCTCCCAACCTCGCATAACCGGCCGCCTCGTCACCGTCTGAGGAATCTTTAGAACTCTCCTCAAAAGTCACCTCTTTTCGTTTCGCGACGCGAGATTGAACTGCCTCAATTGCCCTGCGCGAAAACTCGTCTTCGCTCCACGCAGGCAAGCCGTTCTCCCACGGCACCGGGCGGCCGAACGCTCCGCTCCCTTTCAACAGTCCCAATCCGCGCTGCTTCAAGCTCTGCAAGAGCTCAGCCGCAGACTTCTCCTGCGCTTCCGGCCCTCTTCTTTCTGCAGGAGTCTGACATACCGCTTTCTGGTCAAGATGCTTTACTTTCTTCACTAATTCCCCCCCGCCGACTTGTCGCGGGTGTATTTTCGCGACATAGCCTGCTTCCCTCGACTCACTATCACTCTCGCTCGCGATTACGTTACACCCTTCTCTGGCCACACTACTCTCCATACTTTCCCGCTCTCGCTCGCATGTAAGCGCGATCGAATTGCGGGACACAGGATTTATCTCTGTGCCCCGCTCTTCGCGTTTCCCAAATTTCCGAATAAAGGAGAGCACGTGGGGCACGTTCTAACCGTAACCCCAAGCCTATTACACCCCTGGCATTGTTCTCGCGGACAGGAGTTATTCTCTACGAACGTCCAATGCGACACCTTATTCGGACACCGTCGGCTCACATGTCCCTTCATCCGGCACGCAAAGCAGACCACGTCTGGGCACTCTGACGCGCGATGACCTACTCCCTGGCAGGTGTAATACGCCCCCGCAAATTCGCTGTTTCGCGCACTCGAAAAGCCTCCCGTCCCGATCGGCTTATTCCCGTTGCTCGCTTTCCAGAAATACTCTTTCTTGGCTTCTCCGCCCGCGCCAACAGTACCTCCGCTAGCTACAGCCTTCGCCTTCGCATTCGAACCCTTATTTTGCGTGTTATTGCGGTTCTGCGTTTGCACTCCCTGCTGAAGGAAGGCTGGATTTGCGTGCGGCACTCCGCCTTTCGCCGAGTTCTGAATTGAGGCATCATATGAGAGAGGCAACGGCGCCGGCGCGCCTTCGGACTCAGCTGATGCCTCAGGCTGCGACGCCTGCACGCCTCCCTTATTCCCAGACTTATTTTTCCCCTTTCCCTTGCCACTCTTCTTTTCTTCGGCCGCACTCTCTACCCCAGCAACTCCCTCTTCCTCCTCCAGAACTGCGGCTACCTTAGGCTTTCTCGGGCCCGTGTATGCCGCACCAGGCACTCTCATCTTCTCAGCTACTGGCGGTGGAAGATATCGCAAGTCCAAATCCTTCTTTCTCTCATAAATCCGGCCGTACCTCTCGATATCCTCTAGTGTCTCGATTATTTTATTGCCGATCGCTTCACGGTATTTCGGATGGAGTTTGCGGTACGCAAGCTCGACTTGCTCACGTTCCGACGGCGGATGACGAAATCGCGAGATTATGTACTTGAAGCTAGCCAAATAATTCGTAATCTTCTCCCCCTCCCCTTGCGTCCGGCGCTGCAAGTCGTCCATCAAATCCTCGCGGTCGTAGAATTTCATGAAATGATTTCTAAATTTCTTGCAAAATTCCGGCAACGAGAAAATTTCGGTGCGCGCTGTCATATACCATCTCGACGCTTTCTTTGTCAAGGAACACGGAACCGCGGCCAACAACGCCGCGTCGGAGATTCCTGATCCATCTCGGCACTCATCGATTTGCTCGAGAAACTCCTCTGGATCCTCCGATTTCTCCTCGCCCGCGAACTTGGAAATTCCCCAGCTTCTCAAAATTTTGACCGTTTGCAATTTCTGATTCGACAAGTCATTTTCGCGACAAGTTTGTTCTCTCTCGCCTATCTCGGCTATCTTCTCGATACTCCGGCTTAATCACTCGTTCCATCGGTCGCCTCTCATCTCGCGCACTCCCGTGGCTGCAAAACGACTCGCTCTCGCTCTCCGAGTAATGGTGAGGCAAGTAATCATCCCACTCAAGCACCGTCGGTGACCCTTTTCGCCACGTAGTACGTGTACTCCGTCTCCGGCCCGCGGAATCTCGAGAGTGTCTCGCGCACGGCCACTCGTGGTAACCCTATTCCCCTCGTCGTTAAGCGCAGTCCTCCAGGTGGCCCCGTATCCTGCCCTGCAAACGTAGAAATTCCCACCCCGGTAATCCGCGCTTGCGTAGTTATTACGCTCGTCGTCGGAGCCATAGTGACTGGGATTATTATCGGTCCGTGCCTGGCTAGATTGGCTTCTGCGTTTGATCCCGCCGCGTGCACGTCGGCAACTGCTAGGTGCTGCCTCCTTGGCTCGCTTCGAACCGTGTCTACCCCCGACGAGATATCCGACCCGTCAATCTCCCTCGCATTGACATCCAAAGACTCTCCGGCTGGCGGAGGCGATTGGCCTCGGGGTGTTTCCTGCCGCTGATCGTCTAGAAACCAAGGAACCGTCAACTCCGGCCTCTCGGCGCTAATAACGGCCAATCTGGGCTGAGAATTCGTGCCTCAACCCAGTCCCGAGGCCTCCACACTATTATTTTATTAAAGGGGAATCTCGGAGGGGATTCCGCGAGGATTCCGCTGTTCGGGTTACAGCGGTGTGTAAGGGGACAGAAATCACAACTCGCTCAATTGTCTTTTACCCACTTTATTATTCGTCTTCCGTATACACACCCGGCCCTCGGCTTATCGACCGATTCGGCTCGCACGCTCTCTCTCACACTCACACACGCTATTGCAGTCTCTCGAGGCTTGTTGCCTCCGCACGCTTTAACGTCGTTGCCGATCGCTTGCGCTCGCGCCGCGCGCGCCCTCTCGCTCACTCATACACTCTCTCTCTCTATCTCCCGTACGGCTGCTCTCGTGGCCGGCTCGCCGACCCGCCGATAAGGCAGACCTCTGCTGCGTCCGCGGCGCCTCTCCGACTGTAAGGCGACCCTCCCTTCCTTTGTCCCAAAGCGCGGGACACTCTCACTCGCTTTTCTCTTCTCCAAAATTCTCTGCTTCCCTGAATCCTGGTTCTCGCTCCTTGTCCTCCGGCTTCTTGGACTCCTCACACAACACTCGCACAAGAAAAAGAAACAAGAACATACGCGTTAGCAACAATCAACGGACAAACTACTCGGAGAACTCACGAAAATGAGACAAAAAAAGGGAGGAAAAGTCGTTACTTATTGTAATAGAATCCGAATTTTAGACGTTAACATCAAAACGGCAGCGAGTATGGAAAGAAAAGCGACGTCAAGTTTTAACGCGGAACTTAGTCGAAAATTAATATATTATTTCAAGAAAGGACTAGATTGGCCAATAAGCACGCGGCTTGGCGAATTTAATGACGTAAACGAAGCAATTATCCATGCAATAGAAATAGAGCGTTATTTCGCATGCTATCAGGAAAATCAGAATCAAAAAAATAATACGGATCAAATTTGCGTAGTAAACCCTCAAACTATAGAGAAATGCCAAATCTGTAGTAATAAAGGCCATACAGCACAAAAATGTTGCTACAGAAATCAGATTCCGAATAACGAAACCGTGAGATCACTAGTCCGACCGCAAACGAACTCGAGGGAGGTGCCTAACAATAGCGCGAGGCAGGATACGAGACAGACGCCATGGCGGAACCAACCACCACCACGAACTACGCCCCAAAACCAAGGGGAACAATATGTTCACAGACAAAGAGTAACTTTCTCAAACGAAAATGCGCGCGCCGAAAAACCCACATGCAATTACTGCAAAAAAAGGGCCACTTTATAGCAGAATGTAGAAAAAAAAAAGAATATAACAATAAAATACGCGAAATACAGGGAAACGAAGCGGGTCAATCGTATCAGGGTGCTGGATGAACGACCGAAAGCAGGAAGATTCAACGGCCGCGAACAACAATAAGTATCAGCGAAGAAAAACTCAGCTTGTGCGCAAAATTACCTTCAATTAAATTAATAAATCCATTAAATGGCAGAGAGATCGTGTTAATATTAGATTCAGGAGCAGGACCGAACTTATTAAAAGAAGGCGAATGCATAAAAGGCGTCAAAGTTAACGAAAACACTATAATTAAATGAAGAGGCATCGCATCAGGAGTGACGCATATGCTCAGCACAATTACACTATACTTCACGCATTTTAAAATAAAATTTCATTTAGTGAACAACGATTTTCCAATAAAAGAAAACGGACTGTTAGGGTGCGACTTTTTCGCACAATCGGGAGCAAGTATCGATTACAAAAATAATTGCTTTAAAATCGGAGAGCAGATAATCGCGTTCACTAATAAGGTAAGGGAAGAAATCACGGAAATTGAGTCGAACAAAGAAACAGAACGAAGCGCGCTAATAACAAAAATTCAAATCAAATCACTCTAGGGGGGATAAAAAACTAAATCAAGAAGAAAACGTAGAAAATATTCTAAATCAAGGGCCAAATCAAATCGAAACCAAGGAGCTAAATCAAGAACAAAAACGTGATAAAGTCGGAAAAATAAAAAATCTAAATCAAGGAGAAAATTGACATGATATCAGCGAAACCAATAATCGGAGCCAAGGGCAAAGTCAAATCAAAATTGAATATAACAAAAATCTAAATCTAGAACAAAAGCAAGTCAAAATCGGAGAAAATAAAAATCCAAATCAAGAACGAATTCGGGACAAAATCAGCTAAAACGAAAATCAAGATCGAATCCCAATCATAAATAATGACAGAATAAAGAAAGTGTCCGCGCAACTACGTTTGGAGCATATTTCCGAAAAAGAGAAAACCAGTGTACGAAAGCAAGTGAAAGAATTCCACGATATATTTCATGTAGAAGGGAAACGACTGTCAAAAACACCGCTACTTAAATTAACAATACTTAAATCGACGAAGTACCTGTATCGACTAAGCCTTATCGACGCTCACCCGAGGAGAGAGAAGAACAGGAAAGACAAATAGCCGAACTACTCAAGGACGGCATTATCGAAAAATCCACGTCATCGTTTTGCAGCCCGTGCTTTCTGGTTCCAAAGAAGCCTGACTCCAAAGACGTTGTTAAATTCAGATTAGTTATCGATTACAGTAAAATCAATGCTAAAACACTGAATGATCAATATCCAATGCAAAATATACTCGACATCCTCGACCAACTAGGGGGAGCTAAATATTTTTCGGTGTTCGATTTAAAGTCGGGTTACCACCAAATAGAGATAGCAGAAGAATACAGGCACAAAACGGCATTCGCCACGCAGAGCGGATTATATCATTTTACGCGCGGCAGTTTCGGCCTACGCACAATGCCGGCGAAATTTTCACGCGCGCTCGCAATAGCACTAGCAGGCCTGACCGGTAGCGAGCTCTTCATTTACATGGACGACATAATAGTACATTCAGGCTCATTTGAGCAACATTTAGAACGAATCAGGCACTTGTTCGAAAGATTAAGAGAGCACGTATTAAAATTACAGGCAGATAAGTGCGAATTTTTAAAGAAAGAAGTAGCATACCTCGGACACATAATCTCGGAAGCGGGTGCAAACCCGGACCCTCGGAAAATAGAGTCCGTAGAAGAATACCCCGCCCCTCGCAATAAAAAGAATATAAAACAGTTCTTGGGCTTTGTAGGCTACTACAGGAGGCTCACACTAGTAACTGACTCATTAGGGTATGCACTCGGAGCAGTGTTGCTATATGGAGAACCGGGAAAAGAACACCCCGTCACATATATGTAACGCACGGAAATGGGACACATATAATAAAGAAGCGAACGCGCTAATATCGGCAATCAAACATTTGTGACCGTACCTATTCGGGAGACGTTTTGATTTGATGACGGATAATATAGCGCTACAATGGCTGCGCACTTATAGAGACCCGAATTCACGAGTTAAAAGATGGAGATTATTACTCGCGGAATTTATAGCTCGCGATAGCAGAACCACTGGGAGACATCACGGCAACAACGGTCGCGAACGTACTAATACGGAAGGTCATTTGTGTTTTCGGAGCACCTAGAATAATATTAACGGATCAAGGAACAAATTTTCTTAGCAAACTAATGAAAAGAGTAACAAAACAATTTAGAATAAAACATAGAAAAAGGACACGGTTTCACTCGCAGTCGAACTCGTCACTTGAACGCTCGCATTCCAGCTTGATGGAATACGTAAAATTTTTCATGCAAAAAAACAAAAGAGACTGGGATGAGTATATAGACTTAGCGACATTTAATTTTAACACCAGTGTTAGTGAGGCCACTTGGCATACACCGTTTGAGTTAGTATTCGGAAGATTAGCGCGCACACGAAAGAAGGCGAACTAGAAGAGGAAGATTTATTACCGACCTTTAATGGTTATATGAGGGAACTGGTAACCCGGCTTAATAGTCTCCAAGCGACGGCGAGAGAAAGCTCAATTAAAGCGAAGGAAAGGGCTAAACAATATTATGACAGACGAGTAAACATTAAAACACTGCAAATCGGAAATCACGTGTGGCTATTAAGCAGGATATTAAGCAGCAATATAAAGGACCATATTGTTTATGCTGAATATGACAATATTTTAGAGATCGATTCTATGCGTCAAGTTATTTTAAATTACAATTCATAAGATGTGCGTAACAGTAGGAGCTTTAGAGTCTTGATATTTATGGATTTTGGGGTTGATGGGACGTGATTCCTTCTTCATACGAATTTAATTAAATAATATTAATTAAATAAATACCTATTTCCAACAGCCATATAAGATTTGCCATATTGAATTTAAGAATCTTAAAAATTGACATCCGTTTTATAATCAGCGACTACGAATACCCCCGTATTATAAATTTGGTGCAAATCCGTTGAGTTACGAAAATATCGTCGCCATCTTGGTTTCGTTATACGGCTCCCTTTCCTGGAAGGCAGTGACCGCATCTGCGGTAGCCAAAAGGGATTCCCTTGTAAATCTAAATAAATTATAAATAACAGTAGATTAGGAACTCGAATAAAAGTAAGTATATTAGTGAGTTACGTTCATTCCGACGTAACACATTAATATATTTATATTAATTTTGAAATGGTGCATAGCGTCCGAGAAACGCGGAAACGAAATCACTTGTAATGAGTTCCTATCATGACACGCGACGAGTTTGTGAACACAAAACGTAGCACTAGATATCATTTTGATACTAACGACTCCCTTCTAACTAAATTGCGAGAAAAAGAAGATACTAAAAACCGCGATAGAAACTAATAGCCCCGAAACAACAAAATGAATTCAGGAAGTCGAAGTAATAACAAAAGAAATCGAAAAATCGTATACAAAACTTAATATTGACGGGAATAAAACCTCAGATCTACCCAAAAATAAACTTCAATACTATCAATACCGTGTACAAAACAACCATAACATTTTGGACGATAGCGATCAAGACCTCTCAATTTCCGAAGTAAACGAGGATAATAACGAGACGGTCACCTACAAAAAACCTTAATCTTAAAACCATCCGCATTTGAACAACAAAAAATCGAAGACGAAGTTTCGTGCATTGGTACGAATACACCTATTGCGAGAGGAACTGTCCCCAAGGGAAGCGTAACTTCTATTTTTGGAACTTTAACCATAAAAGAAAGAACACCCGAAAATCAAAATACAATCGATAATATCAAACAACAATTAAGAATCGAAATAAAACCCGAATTATTAGACGCATTTTTCAACGACAAAGATAACGCAGCAGAAGTCGACAAAACCCTAAATAATCAAGGTTTTGGATTTTTTCAAGCGATTAAATTCCTGAGAGACCGACCTAGTAACTTCGCGGCAGGAACAGCTCACCCCGAAAATCTAAAAATTGAAATATCCCCTCGACACTCAACCGATAGAAGCGAACTCTTTTTATCCTTCCAAAACAAGTCAAATACGGATAGGAAACCAACAAAAATGGCCGAAACGATTCAAGTCCGTCGAATGTCCATATCCAACGTGTTGGATTTAATTCCGCGATTTAACGGACAAAATGTATCTCTATCACTTTTTCTCGATGGGTGCAGGGAAGCTAAAGAATTGCTACACAATACACTCGAAGGAGAACTAGCCAAATTTATCCGAATGCGCCTATATGGAGATGCACTAAATAGCACCCGCGGGCAGACTTTTGCATCGGTAAACGAGGTTATAGAATTTTTTGAAAACATTTACGGTTCAGCAAAAACGTATCATGATTGGTCTGGCGACTTAGCAAAAATGAAACAGAAAAGTAATGAATCTGTAATTGTGTTTCTAAATAGAATTCGAGAAATTGAAAAAGAAATTACAGCCGCAGCTCAGCGGGAGGGCCGAATCAATAACAAACAAACATTTCTAAGTGATCTCGGAAAAGATTGCATTAAATTTTTTAAAAGGGGACTATGCTGGGAGATCCGGGGGCTTATGGGTACGCCTACCACGTTAAAAGAGGCTCGCGAACAAGCCATTGAAATAGAACGTGAATATGCGGGATGCGCAATCGACGACGACGAGTTACCGGACGCAAAATTCAAAAATAGAGAAACGCGCAAGGTGCACGTAGTCGACTATGGCCAAAGTTCGATGAAGTGCGGATTTTGCGGAAAGCTCGGACACGTGACACTAAACTGTCGACAGTTCGCCCTGCAACATCTGCAGCGACAGAGCGAAACGCGTAACTACCAACGAGACCGAGGACCCCCACCGCGCGACAATCAAAATTTTCGAAACGAAACGCGACCTAATAATACCCATTTCGGAGGATGGAATGCCGAAAATAGGCAGCGCAACGGATTCTTTCCGAATCAACAAAATAATAATCACAATAATAATAATTTTAATCGAAGGATTACGGAAAATCTGCGATATAATAATAGTGAAAATTCAAGATCTTCAAATAATTCAAATCGGAACAATACTAATAATCAAAATACATTTAGACCGACGTGTTATTATTGCGGTATTCAAGGGCTTACGCGTAATGCCTGTTTTAAGCTGCAGCGGGACATGCGTTCGGGTAACGTCGCGCAGGGAAACGCCGAATCACTTTCACAGGAGGGCGCACGGAGAGAGATGACATCTGGCACGCGCCCGAACGATTCCAACGAGAAGAATACTCCCACATACGCACCGAAACTATAAATTTGAGTCGCGCTAGCACGGTGCCGACCATCAAAGTAGACATCGGAGAGTTTAACAAGCCATTAGAATTTAAGCTTGATACCGGAGCCTCTGTTAGTTTAGTGCGTAAGTCGGAGGTATCGCCCTATACTAACATAAACACGAACGAGATTATAAGATTAAAAGGCATAACAACCCAATATATTTCGACTCTTGGCAAAGTGACAGTAGATTTCAACAACGTGTCAACAGACTTTCATTTAGTTGACGATAATTTCCCCATAACGGAAGCTGGCATATTAGGTAATGATTTCTATCGTAAAAACGAAGCAACAATTAATTATTTTGAAAATTATATTGAAGTTAATGGACAAATAATTCCTTTTGAAAAGTATCCTACGGAAATAGAACCGATAGATACGAAACCAGAAAAGAGGGTAAACGGTGAATCTAAAAATACTTGAGTTAGAAGCAATCTGAGTGAAGGTTATGATGATTCCTATGTTGATGATAAACGAGATACATTTGATCAAGGAACTGATAAAATTGAAGAAAATAATGAATTAATTGAAGAAAATTGTGAATTTATTAACAAAAAGATAATGAAAATTTTTGTGTACGGGATGAGAGTATTTATGTTAACCAAAATTCGGAAAATATTTATGTGCTTTTCGACACTAATGATCGTGACGTTATAGAAAATGACGAGTTTAATATTCGAGGAATAAATGACGAATCAAGTGAAAATATATATACAATTGAATATGTTGAGAATTTATTTAAAGAAATTGAGCGTTTAAAGAAACTTTTACAAGCTAACACTTCTCAAGGCAACGAGAGTAAGCATACAAATTATGTGAATATTGAGAAAAATGTTATGAATAAAATTGAATCCAGTGCAGAAGACACTGAGATGAAAAATGAAGTTAATTTTGTTGAAGTTATTGATGATGAAATGATTAATGATGATGTTGATACGAAAAATGTATTTATTGATGAGGTTACGGGGAATATATTTGAGGAGAATAAAAATAACGATAATTATGAGATATTTGGTAATAATGCTACTGATTATGAACTCGACAAAGGACTTGAGAATTGTTTACTAAAAGAAGGATCTGTGAATGCTGAAATTTTTGAAAAGTTATATGGAAATAAATAAGAATGTAGATTAAATAATTGTCATTTTGTTGAAAATTATATCAAAAATAGTCACATGGATACTTATGTTACAATTATATGGAAATTTCAGATAAAGATTATTTTGACAACGGAATGCCAGATAACGCGACGACAATTCCCATCTTCTAAATCACGGAAGCTGAAAATGCCGGAATGCCAAGAATAGATCGTTTGAAATCATTGCTAAGATATACTCATTTAGAAATCGAACTGCACCATCCAATCGAACGCCTCATAGAGGAATATGCTGATTGCTTTCATTTAAAAGGGGAAAAGTTGGGGACTACTAATTTTATTAAACATCGAATACTAACTGTTAGCGATGTGCCTATTTGTACTAAACCTTATAGATTTCCTCACGCTCTTAAACAGGAACTCGATAATCAAATACAAGAAATGCTTGAGGGAGGTGTAATTCAGCCTTCTAATTCTAATTATTCATCGCCTGTATTTTTAGTAACAAAATCTCCGGACAGTAAAGGTAATAAACGATATCGAGTAGTTATTGATTTTCGAAAATTAAATGATATAACTATAAAAGACAAATATCTGCTACCGAATATATTAGATACCGATTATCGATCAAGTAGGTGGAGCAGAATATTTTTCGGTGTTTGATTTAGCTCAGGGATTGTTCCAAATTCTGTTGCATGAAGCTGATAGACATAAAACTGCCTTTTGCTCTTCGAACGGTTTGTATGAATTTACTAAAATACCAATGTGTCTTTCGAACTTGCCAGCAACATTTCAGCGTTGTGTTGATAAAATATTTAAAGATATGCAAGGTAAAGAGATATTTTTATTTTTGGACGATGCTGTTATATAGGGGAAAACTATCGAGGGACACAATATTAAATTCGAGAAATTTTTGGAAAGATTACGCGAAGCTAATTTAAAATTGCAACCGGATAATTGCGAGTTTTTAAAGAATGCAGTTATTTACTTGGGACATTTGTTATCTAAAGAAGGAGTCAAACCGGATCCTAAGAAATTAGAAGCAGTACGAAATTTTCCATTACCTAAAACTCAGAAAAATGTTCGCGAATTTTTGGGACTAGCAGGTTATTATCGCCGATTTGTACATAATTTTTCGGACATTGCTAAACCTTTGAGTAAATTACTAAAGAAAGACGTAGAACTTGTATGTAATGAGCAAACTCAAGAAGCATTTGATATATTAAAAGAATGCGACGCTAGTTTACATGGTATAGGAGGTATATTAAGTCAAGGGGAAATAGGCAAAGATCGACCGATAGGATACGTGTCGCGAGTACTTTACTACAGCGTTACTTTTAATGATCAAAATAGTTGCGAAAGCACCCTATTGATGAACCCAGAGGATACGGATTACAACACTTGCCGAATAGTCTATAAAAAAGAACACTTTGACTACATGACATTTCTCAAATCAACAGGTAATATTCTGTACGCCTTCAGCAAACCAAACATAATACAATATCAATGTCAAGATAATGAAGGCAATGTCACACTGGAGGGAGCCGGATTGCTAAGAATCCGCAACGTATGCAACATCGAATTCAAGGGCATGAATATACAAGGATCAGTGACAAGAACGAACCCGAACCATGAGATAATCCTACCAAAAAAGACATTGAACATAAAGAAACTCACGCACATTTTTAAAGAGCAAACAACAAACAAAATTTTTTGAAGAACTAAGCCAAGAAGAAGAAAACCAATATTTCTGGGAGAGCGAAAGAGAAGCCCGAGAAATAACAAAAGAAAAGTTTTTACAGTTCATGTATCAGACCGTTTTAATATCATGATATTATAGTCATTATATATATATATATATATGGGTCATTCCTATAAATTTCGTCAAATCGGTGTTGGGGGGGGGGGGGGGGGGGGGGGGTCGCCCAATCAGCCCGCCGATTTTGTTTAGAAAAATTAACATTAGAAAAAAACCGCTATTTCTAAAATTTTAGTCCTTTAGGTGCCCCCTAGCTCCCGTGATAAATTATTGCATTTTCAAAAATCGTGAAAAAATGGCTATTTTCAAACATTTGCACAGGGTTACCTAATCAATATTTTTAAGCCAAAAAATAGGGATCTTCTCGTTATAACGTCAGCTTTCTAGCAAAAAAGTCCGAGAATCTCAGACTTAAAGGGGCCTTTTCTGTAGGGTAAAACGTAAACACTCATTTTTTGCACTTTTTGCGTATCTTCGATCGCATGCCATTTTTTTATTTTGTAGTCGATTTGAGCTGGCAAAGTCTTAGTTATAGACAAGGCTCGCAAAGTCTTAGTTATAGACAATAGGCAAAGTTATAGACCTTGGAAGACAGCTTAGTTTTCCAAAATCGCCATATTGGTACCCCTATATCTCAGGTCTATCTGCCCCAATCTAGCTCAAATTTTCAGGAAAGACAGTCGAAATATAGTAGAAAAAGATGTAATTATTTGGGTTTTGTTTATTTGGGTTTTAGCATATCTACGAAGTCCTCGAAGTTGGGGTTTAGGGCCTTATTTAACCATATTTCGCGTTATAGGACGGACGGCCGCGCAGTACTGGCATACTTTAATTTGAGGCTTTCTGAGCAAAAACATTTCTTAACGTTTTCGTCTCAGAAAGGCCTTCAATTCCTTTTTTGGTGAGCTTATTCTCATTGGTCCGAAATAATGAAAACAGTTGCATATTTAAAAAACCGCACAATTGCGAATACAGTGGAGAACAAAACTCCTTACGAAATATTTTTTGGTAAAAGACCTAACGTAGATAATTTAAAAATTTATGGAAGTCGAGTCTTTGTAAGAGTACCAGAAGCTTTACGAAATAACAAGTGGGACGATAAAGCACAATTAGGCGTATTAGTGGGTTATGTTGAAAATGGATATAAAGTTCTAGTTAATGGTAGAGTAATTACTGCCAGACATGTTCAAGTAGTTGAAGAGAAAACTCAATTAATTTGTTTAGAAAAATTTGATGATGAAAAAGATGGAGATTTGGAAAATAGCGAATCTGAAAATAAAGAAAATGAAATACTAGAAAATGAATCCAAAATTGATATTGTTGAAAACGAAAATATAAATAATGATTTAAATGAAATGGAAAATAAAAGTAGAGACAATTTGACTGTAAAAAGAAAATCGGAAAGAAAGAAAAGTCCTGTAAATAGATACGGAAATCCTGTAACACATTTTATCTATGTACACTATGTTAATGCAAATGTACCGAATAAATTTGAGGAGGCGATAATCTCCAGCTAGTATAAAAAATGGAAAACTGCTATGGATTCTGAAATAAATAGTTTAATGAAAAATAAGACTTGGCAGATTGTTGAAAGGCCAAAAGACAAACAAGTCATTGATGTAAAATGGGTCTATAAAAAGAAAAGCAATAATGTTTATAAAGCGAGATTTGTTGTAAGAGGATTTCAACAAAAAGAATATTTAGAGAATGTTTATTCACCAGTAGGAAAAATGCAAACGTTGACAATTTTATCGTCTTACTGTTGTAAAAATAATCTATTTATAGAACAAATGGATGTCGAGACAGCATTTTTGAATGGTTATGTAAAAACCGAGGTGTATATTAACGAACCGGAAGGTTATGAAACAGGAGACAAGTTTGCAAGTTACAAAAAGCATTATATGGATTACGAGAAAGCTTATGGTATGAATGTTTCAATAATTCATTAAAAGTTTAAATTTTGTAAGAAACAATTATGATTACTGTTTATATGTAAATAATACAAGCAAAGATCCAATATATATACTAGTCTTTGTAGACGATCTCTTAATTTGTTGCAAAGATAAAATTAAAATAAACGAAGTAAAAGCTGGTCTAATGAAAAGATTTGCAGTGAAAGATATGGGCAAAATAAGACAATACATTGGAATCGATATAGATTATTGTAATGATAGAATCAAAATAACCTTAAGTCAAACCAAATATATTGAATCTTTAGCTATAAAATACACTTTAGAAAATGCCAAACTGTATGATACTCCATCTTCTTGTGGCTGTTTCAATATTGCTCCAACTCCTTCAACACTTGCATCAGTAAAGATGAATATTGGTGCCTCTGGATCAAAAATTGCCAAGGCAGGTGATGTACATAAATAATCTTTTGTTGAGTTAAAACTATTATTACACTCTTCAGACCATTCAAATAACACATTTTTCCTCAACAAATTTCTCAAAGGATCCAGTAAAGCAGCATGATTTGGTATAAACTCTAAATAAAAATTAATCTTACCTACGAACTGTCTAACTTGTTTTTTTGTTTTAGGTGTAGGAAACTTTTTGATAGCCACTAAATTATCATTCAGTGGTTTAATTATATTGTTTCCAATTTCGTGACCCAAATACGTTATCTTTTCTTGAGCAAATTGACATTTATTTTTATTTAATTTAAAGCCTTGTTCATATATTGCTTGCAGTACTCGCTCTACATGCTCTTCATAATTCTTAGAAAACACCAATATATCGTCTATATAATTTACTGTAAAAGAATCTAATTTATATTTTCTTATCACACCTGCTAAAACTCTTTGAAAAATAGCAGGAGCAGTTTTCAAACCAAAAGGCAAACAGTTCCACTGCCAGTGTCCATGATGAGTCACAAAAGCTAACTTATATCTATCCTTTTTACGTATCGGAATCGACCAAAACGCCGAATTTATATCCAGTTTTGAAAAAAACTTACAGTTTCTGACACGTACAATAAGATCATCTATCTTTGGAAAAGGTTGACTTTCTGGAACTACTATTTTGTTCAGCCCTGTAAGATCAACTCACAAGTGTGATTTTTTTCCTTCTTCTTTCTTGAAAACCATAGTTACAGGAGCTGCAAAAGAACTGCTTGACTCCTCTATTAAACCCGCTTTTAACAACTCACTCACTTGTTTCTCAATTTCTAGTTTGTCTTCAAAAGAGCATTTATACGGTTTCATTGAAATATATCTATTTTCTGTCAGTTTCACTGTGGCTTCGTAATCTTTTACTGTTCCTATATCAAACTTTGACTTAGCAAAAATTATCTCATATTTTTTTATAATATTCTCCATTTTATTAGTATTTAATTCACTAATATTATTTTGCTTATCAAAATTTGTTTTTTCTTGTTTCTGTGATATAATCAAATTTTCATTTTGACAAAGCTTGAATTTTTTTATTAAGTTTAATCCTAATAGAAATTCACAATCGATTACACCTTCTTTAACAATGAAAAACTGAAAATCCTCTTCTAAATTACAAATTCTAATCCTCAATATTACAACGCCTTCCGTTTTCGCCATTCCAGCTAAACCCTTAATATTATCTCTCCCACTTGTTATTTGTTTAATATTTCTTTTATCATTCAAAAATGCACTACTAACCAAAGAAATATTGGAACCAGAATCATATAGACCAATTGCTGGACATCCATTTGCAAAAATCTTTACTTTAATAAGTTGGAGAACTATTCGTTTTTTGCCTCTTCATGACTTGCTACTACTTCCTGTATTTCATTATTATTTGTAACCTTAATGTTTTCATTTTTTAATTGTTTAATTTTCTTATCTTTATTGCGGCATACACTTTCTAAATGAAATCTATTTTTAAAACCTAAATTATCACAAATACTACATGGTCTTTTTTCACTTCCAATTCTCTTGTTTAAATTATCATTTTTCGAGTCGTTGATTTTACCTAATTGTTTTAATTTTGCCATTAAATTTTCTATATTTATAATAGCTTTCCTATCTAACTTATTTTGGATAAAATTTGGTAAGCTAATCACAATCATGTTTATCTGTGTGTTTATAGGCAAGCTGTCATCCACTTCTAACAATAATTTTCTTTTCTTTAACGCATATTCAAATAACGAACCATTATAAAACTTAAAATTATAGGCATACGATATATCTGTCCAGGACTGTGCAGAGAAAGTGTCAATATATGCATTATTCCATGCCTTCCCAATTTAACAAAGAGTTTTGCTTTACAAATACATTATACCAATCTAATGCAGATTTTTCTAAAAATAATCTTAATACTTCAGCATATTTATTTTGGGCAATTCCCACTCTATCACACTCCTGCACAAATAACCTTATCCAAACACTCGCATTTATATTTTCACCGTTAAACTTTTCAATCACTATATCCTTTACTAGAGAACTTGTTTTCCTTTCAGATGCTATAGTTGTCTCTCTGTTTACATTCGATTCTCGAACTGCAGTAATCTCTTCCAAATATTCGTCGTATAACACAACATTACCTTCTGTATCCAAATAAATATTCTTAAGTTCGTCAGATAAAGTCAACACCACATTTCAAAATTTATTGCGAACTTTCAAACTCTTCACGACATTTTTAACAATTGAATTTTCATAAAGCTGTTTATGTTGAGCACTAGTCTACTTATCTACTGGAAACAAAAAACTTTCCTCTTGACCAAGCAGCTGCATTCTCTTCACTTTAACTACAGTACTTTTCGAATCTGCGCCAGCCTCCGAGACAAAAAAAAATTTGCTTTAATCTCCATTGTATAGATTTGTAAGACCACGCAAGGAAATTCACTGGAGTGGAGTTTGGGTTAGAAATCAACACTTGTATGATGTAGTATAAACAACTGTAATATTAACAATATGTACAAATTAGTAAAGGCTAAAAATATTACAGTAAACGTATAAACTTAAGACTAACCTGAATCTATACAATTGCCGATAGCAAA
>QLSS01000910.1:0-22562 GCA_024372645.1 Trichomalopsis sarcophagae | reverse complement strand
ACACGTGGCCACCATCATGGCAGAATTGAAAAAATTAGCAGCCCAACTCGATACGCTTCTCGCTAGTATCAAAGCTAAAAAATGTGCAATGGAGAAGCTGAACGGACAGCTCGAGCGCTACCAGCAGAGAATGCTGGACATGTCAGCGCTTTTGCAGAAAAAACAGCAAAAACCAAAAGTCGGCTTTGGCGGACGCGCGTGAGTATGGCGTAGAGAGGGGAGAGAGAGAGAGAGAAGCGGGTCCGGTACAGCAGCGGTAGGAGCCACCGCGCCAGGGCTCAGGGGCTACTATAGTGTAAAAGGTGCGACGTGGTGCGTCGCAGCCGCGCCGCAATTCTTGTATCGGCACGGCAGATTCCCTGCAGGAAAAATGGCGCGCGAACGGCCGACAACGAGCCATGCGGCTTTGTTGTCAGAGCCGTCGCGCGTCCCGAGAATTCCCGGGCTTGGTGAGCTCGCGGCACCGTTCCGCGAAGCGGCGAGACGAGCAACGTCGCGAGAGAGAGGCTCAGCCAACCAGAAGAGATAGTGCTACCCGGCCCGCCAATCAGAGCGCGGTTTCGCTGCGGCCTGAGGAGTAGGGGAGGTAGCGAGCGCGACTGGCGCGCGCCGGATCGGCAGTATCTCGTGAACCCTAGTTGAGCAACGAGCAGCGCAGAGGTTCGCGAGTGCGTGGAGAGAGAGTTTTAAAGCGCGTGTGAGAGTGGATTGCGGTGGGTGTCACAGCTTCCCCGAGGCGTGTAGACGACCCGGGTGAACGTGGGGAGAGAACTGGCGGGAGGACCGCCACGACTCAGAGCCAGCGGCCAAGAGAGAGAGGATGCCAAAGGAGGAAGGACGCCGACGAGCAGCGGAGGACTACCTTCCACGGAAGAAGCGGAGAGTGGAGATCGGTCGCGGGGAGCCAGCTTGCCCGGGAGGCCAGCGAGGTTCTTGGCGCCGCGGAGGAGCAGTCCACCAGCGGCAACGGCCCGGTAAGTAGTTGAGAATAATCGCGAAAGAATAGTCAGTACGCGGCTCCTGAGTGCTCGAGTGGATGACAGTGAGGACGTGTACGTGCGCGTGCAGTGCGGGTGCACGAGAGTAGACGTGCGCAGTGCAGGGCGTACAGATCGACGGCCGCGACGCCAAGACCCAGACCCTGACAGCATCTGAGGAATTGGCAGCGTCGTGTATGAGGGAAAGTGCGAGGGCGCAAAGAGAAAGAGAGACGAAGAAAGGAGAAAGAGAAAGATCATAAGGAGGACGGCCAGCACGTTGTGCGAGGCCGGCCACGCGATCACCGCCAACAAAGAAAAGCCGCGGCGCTACAAGAATCGTGCGGGAGAAGCGGCACGCGCGCTGTTGCTCGCTCACAAAGGAGAGAGAGAGGAGTGGGGGAGAGAGAGCAAGTCTCTGCTGGTGCGGTCCGACTAGGCCGAACGCTGGGTCGGCTGCCCGCGAGACACAAGAGAGAGAGACGAATCTACACAACAATAAGCCTAAATTTCTTTAAAAAACCTTATATTAAACTTCATACTTGCTTGAATAAACTTTTTGCACTTAGATGCAATATTCTGCACAACACCTGGACTAAATTTTTAAAATGTTTTAACTCTACTACCTTTTACTTTTTTTCTGACTAAACCTTCTCTGCCTTCTGTCTTCGTGAATCTTGTAATCCTGTTACTTTCTTATCACTCTTTTTTTAAAAGCACACGCATCATCACAATATATTATTACACAGCCCGTTACCTGTAAGCCTGTTAACGGTAGAGAATTGTCTTTGTCATGTCGTTCACAAAATTTGTGCTGCCCTGCTATGGCTGGCAGCAACAAGTCACTTCTATTGCTTTTATCACCATGTGTATATATATATATATATATATATATATATATGTATATACTGTATATAAATGGTGTTTGTATGTTACTTAAAATCTTGAATTAATGAATTTTTTATTATACTCTTGCGTCCACTAAATACTTACATATGTGTAGATGTGTATGACATTCATATACAACTACCGCATATAAACACAAAGTCTAAAACGATAAATCTTCAATCTTGCTGGCTTTGAACATAATACTATGCCTCATAATTATAAAAATACATATAAATTATAAAAATGTAAATCATTAACTCAATGGTATATGGTTACTGCATCACAGAATCGACTTCTTAAACAAATATTGAACAAGATACTTTTACTAAATTGTAACTTATGCATTGAATACATTAATTAAATTGTAGATTATACATAGAAAATTATAACAATCATAAATAACAATCATTATTGCATTGAAAAAGTATTAATAATAATACAAATTAAAATAAGAACAATATTTTAATCATAATTTTAACCGTAAACAAATTTTTATGCAATTTTTGACTATAATGAAATATCAATAGTAGATAGGCTATAGGCATACTGGCACACCCCCCACCCCGTTCCAGTGTGCTAGAACGCACACTGTGTATAAGGATAGGAAGTCTCCCCTCTCAGATGCCAAAAAGGTCGAAGAGGGGATGAAAAAGGGAGAGTGTCCCTTCCCTCGAGTGTGCTAGAACGCACACTGTGTATAAGGATAGGAAATCTCCCTTCTCCGCGACCGAAAAGTTCGAAGAGGGGACAGAATGCCTATATGTGTATAAGCATAGAGAGTCTCCCTTCCCTCGAGCGATCTAGTATGCCGCTATGTATTCTCCCTTCCCCGGCTGCAGGGCCGCACATGCGCGCCTTTTTTCTTTTTTTGAAGGGAGAGTGTACCTTCCCTCGAGCGATCTAGAATCTGTAGCGTGTATAAGGATAGAGAGTCTTCCCTTCTCCGATGCGAGAGAGGGACGAGGAAGGGGAGAGCTAGAATATGCAGAGGTGGGGATCGCTTTCTCTCTCGCTCGCTTGGAGACTTGAGTGTTTGCGTAGGAAAAATATAATCTTATCCACGCACATGAAAATGGATTAGCAGCTTTAAGAAAACTATAAAAAATAGTATGTACAGCTGAGGGTTCTGCAAATGGCCATAATTACATATACAACCACAAAAAATGTGTGCTCAAAGCAATTAGCGTGAGCATCTTTTATATACTCTTATTTTTTACGTATAAGCAAATGCATGAGAGTATACCTACGAGAGGGAGGGACCCTTATACGTATAAGCGGCTGTTTGTGTGGACTTGCAAGTGAGCGGTTGCATATACGTATATCTGCAACCCTGTAAGCGGACGCTTGTCTATTGTGTATACATAAGCACGTGTTGCTGCGTTGCACATACGTATAAGCAAAGTGTTCTATATTTCTGCTAGCTGATACATGCGTATACATATAAGCAAATGCTTCTACGTATACCTGCAACCCTGCAAGCGGACGCTTGCCTATAGTATACATATAAGCGCATGCTGCTACGTATTGCGTATACCTGCGAAAGGGACGATGTGTATACATTTTCTTAATGAGCGAACGTCGGTTATGGACATAACACATGGGAACTCTGAGATAAAGATTTCCACCATTAACAATTATCGGAAAGGATGTTTTGGTCAAAAAAATTTACAACCAAGAATATTTCTTATCCTTAGTACAGTAAATATTTTTTGCTTTTACGATTGGGCGCGGTTTTTCGAGTTTTCGGGTTGAGTAATTAAATCACTCTAATTTTTCGCTATTGGCTAAGATAATGTGAGAGAGGAGAGTAACATTTTCCCGAAATTCTCCTGCAAAGTGGTGGAAAAAGGTCTCGCCCACCTTTTTGGAATTAAATAGCCCGCGACATGCTGGATCTCGTCAGTTCAGCTCATAATCATTTTTCCTCACATCAACAACATTTAAAAGTGAAAAAATGGTTCACAACAAGAGTTCACGGAGTAGCAGCGATAGCGATAGGAGCAACCGAAGGAGAAGCACCAGGAGCCACATCAACATCTCGCGGATGCGAGATAGCATAAACCGGTTTATCAGCTACGCGCATATAATGTTGATGATGGTTGACCATTTAGAATGGGCTACGAAGGCCATCGACACACGTAAGTTTTTTGTTTTTTATTTTTGTATTCTGGTTAGTAAATTACATAACTAGGCCAGTAAAATAAGAAATGTCTCAGATCACATGTAATTATCGTTCGAGGTTGATAATCATGTGATGTGAGCTTCCGTTTTTTACCGACCTAGGTGTGTATACTATTTTTATTTTTCTGCTCGACGACGACGGAAAGTGGCAACTTCGTTTCGCGTAGCGGTCCGAAAGTTGACGCTTTTCAGCCGGAGGGCCAGAACAAAATTTTTTTACCAGGATATCTGTGTGTGTGTGTGTGTGCGTATATATTTAAACAAATTTTTTAATAATTGATTTTTTTTTCAGTCCCGTCACTGCCACCGATTGCTGGCATGCAGCAGTTATACAGTACTCAAAAAAGGAAAAGGTCTGAAGATCGGGAGAGCCGTAACAAAATCAAACGAGCCAAAACTGGTAAAAATAATTTATTTATTATATTTTTTTATGTTTAATTTCAAATAAAACATTTGTTGTTGTTGTAGCTGTCGCAGGAACGTCATCTTCTGTGATGACAAGCCAAAACGTAAGAAAATCGATTAGAGATCTTGGACCGATTCCGAAGATCACAAAAGGTCATTTTAAATTTTTTATTAAATTTTATTTAAATATTTTAAAATTTTATAATATAATTTTTATTTGTTTTTTTTTTATTTTTTCAGATAAAAATACGGCTGTAGTTTTATCGTCGAGGCAATCGACGTCGAAAGAAGCAACGCCGAGAGTAACGACACCGAGGGCATCGACGCCGAAAGTAGCGACGCCGAGAGCAACATCACCTAGTACATCTGCTCAACTGGCGAAACCTCCGACGCCATCAGCATCGCCTAGGCCGGAGGCGAGGTGTTCACTTATAAATAGCTTATGTAAGTATTTTTTTTTATAGAATTCCGTAAATAATATATTTTATACAAATAAACTATGCAACGTGTTTTTTGTTTATTATTGATTTTATATGGGATGTGGGAGTTGCATTTATCATAAATATAGTTAATTAATTGAATTGGTAAATTCAATCCTTTTGAACATTCATTAATCGTGTATTCTAATTATTAGTAAATGTTTTATATAACAAGTTAAAAGAGACAGAGTTGTATGTTTGCTGGATAAAGGTATGAATGACAAGTCTATCGTAGCCAAGAAAATCAAATGATAATAGTATTTATTTAAGAAAGTAATATTATAATTCTATCGCTCCCATTATAAATCGCAATATATAAGTTTCTTTAAATATTATTATTACGCATAACTAAGAAATCTACACACTATTCATTCTCCTTAAGAAACTTATGTGTATTTCAGTTACATCATTTCAATTAAGAACAACTCCTCGATACTCATTTTGATTTACACATCTTTGTTTTAATCATATGTTCAGAAATAGCTGCATATATGATCATGTAAATACGCTACTATATAAAATATCATTGTGAATCATGAAAGCATTGATCTAATAATATAGAATGAATTTATAAATTTTCTTTGAACGGACGTCTACAATTAACTATCAATTAAAAATATGTTTATATGATATGTGAAATACACGTACTTATAAATGAGACACTATGTATGATTATGCAGAAACCTCAGTCCTCAAAGAGAACCACCGAAGTGAAGAAAACGTATATGTTTTCTGAGGTGGGTGAGGTAACCCTCTCCCCATTAATCGATGCAAATCAACAAAGTGCGACTCATGACTTAAACAGTTATCAACTGTTCCCCGTTTCGGCTAATGCGTAATCCGGAGGTCTTAAGTAACTGGTGTATGTTGTTATTTTTACCCTTAATTTTTCTTGCACTGATGTACTCCACAGCACTAAATACCGCGTACGTTAATTATTCTGTCTGGTATGGATTAGTCGACTTGGTTTATATTTTGACACGCTACACGTATTGAAAAGATAGAAATTGAGAATAAGTGATTCATAATTATATTATTTATCGAATGCGTGAAGTATATTCGATTGTAAATTATTACTAGAAAACTAACACGTCCGACGGTACGTGTATGATTCGACACGAAGAGAGTACGGGGACACTGTGACGTGTCTGGCTCCGGCTCCCGTCGGTCGTAGACTGATTTGCTATTAGCTTGATGTGAATTTCGCAATCGACAGGCGATATCCTACCACTAATATTTTCGCCAACGCTTGTGTGCGAAATCAAAACATAATACCCTACTGTAGTACATGGAAATGAAACTGTAGAGTGTAGGGTATGTTGCGGCATCCAGGCGCATATCTCAGCGACGGCTTTCTCTGTCAGGCCTTCGTGTTGCTTTGGTCCGCCTCAACTAATTATAATTTTTTTCTTTTTTTTTACAGTCGAGCCGGAACAAATTTTCGAAAAGAAGATAGGCCGTCTGTCATTGAAAAAAAGTTTGACGCCGAAATCACCGACCAGCAGTAATACGAGCACGAGTAACAACACCGGTGCTAATAGCAACAACACCAGTGCTAATAGCGGCAAATGCATGCCGCCTATAATTACAGATATAATTTTAGACTAATTTGATTGTATTTTTTATTATTTTTAATATATTATTTTAAGAAAAAAATTGTAATTTGTAAAATTTTTTATCTATTGTTTATTTTTATTTAATAAATAAATTATATTATTTATATTATTATATTATTTATATTATTAATAATTAAATAAACACCCTACTAGGAAAGATCTCGATAATATCTACCGATATTTGCCCCCCCCCCAACCATAATTTATAGGGTTTTTCTAGCAGGGAAAAAAGAAAATATGGTAAAAATTATGTTTTTTTTATTGAGAAAAATATAAACATGTACATAGAGTTTTTACATCCACCTCATCCTCTCTCATTTTATCATGTATTAAATTATGTAGCCATGATCGTAAAGTTAACACATTATGCATAGCGCACATAGGCTTTTTTCTTATGCATAAATCGTGGTTTAAACAATAATAATGCGCATTGTAACGTAAGTTGTGTATTGAAGGAGCACCAAATTCGTCGATATTGCAGATAGCACTGAAAAAACATAAAAAAATAATATATTTTTATAAAAGTATGAAAAGTATAGATATAGTATGAAAAAAGTATGAAAAAGTATAAAAGAGTATAGGTAAAGTATGAAAAAGTATAAAAGAGTATAGATAAAGCATGAAAAAGTATGAAAAAGTATAGTTAAAGTATAGATAGAGTATGAAAAAGCATGAATAACTTACACATTTGGTATGAGTGATGTCAACCATTGGACTTTTTCCTCTCCTTTAACAAACTATTGTTCTACACCTTGCGTACATATTTGTAAAATATGTTGAAGGCAATTGTAAGGAATATCGCCAGCATCCCATACTATTCCATGGTGAGACTTTTCTAACCATTGGCTCATACACTTTTTCTCGGCAGACAGCTCTTCCCACGTTATCGGTGGTTTAAATAGGTAGGAAGTCGGTATGGCAGTTTTCTTCATATTCAAAAAACTAATTTCATTTTAATAAAAAGATCAAAGCTTGTTTAGAAGAGTATAATGCTTTAAAAGTTAATTCAGATTTCATTGCTGAATTTATAATACAGAAGAGTGGTGAAGAAACGACAGATATTAAATATTTTACGACTGAAAGTGTTACCATATTCATGTCAACAGATTTGAAAGAATGGTTCAAAGTGAATATCCAAGATTCCATTGAATCACAAATAGAAGAATTTCAAGAAAAAGATTCTGGTTGGAGTCTAAAGAGTATTATAAGTTATATAACTATTATAACTATTATAAGTTTATGCATAAATATAAAAAAATATTCACCAATTATAGGTAGTTCATACATACCATTTCCATCATTTCTAGCGAAAAAAATGCGTGTGTAAACGTGCAAAACAATGACAATCAGTGTTTCAAGTACGCAGTTCTTTCAGCACTACATCCTTGTGAAACTAATGCTTTTCGAGTTAATCATTATCAGAAATATGAAAATGAATTGAAGTTTGATAACATTGAGTTTCCTGTAAAACTGAAAGATATTCCAAAATTTGAAAAACTTATCATCTGTCAGTAAATGCATACATGCTAAGAAAGTATGGAGCAAAGTTTGAAGTGTCACCTTGTCATATTACAGCTGAAAAGAAAGAAAAGCATGTAAACGTGCTTATCATTCAAGATTTCTACATAGATGAGTACGAAGAAAATAATTGTGATGATGATGGAAATCCTCCTAAATATCATTATGTATGGATAAAAAGTGTGTCTTGCCTTTTATCTGGTCAATTATCCAAGTCGCACGCAAAATTATATCACTGTGAAAGATGTTTACAAGTCTTTTATTGTAAAGCAAGATTAAAAATTCATGAAAATCAGTGTAAAAATTCAAACAACTGTAGAATCAATCTACCTAATGAAGAAAATAACATTTTGAAATTCGAAGATTTCAGTAAGAGTGAAAAAGTTCCTTTCATGATATACGCAGACTTCGAATGTATATTAAAACCCACAGAGAATGAGAAAGCTTTTCAACTTCATGAAGCATTCAGCATTGGATACTACTTGCAATGCAGTTTTAATAATATATTATGTGGTTATAAATCGTATAGGAAAAATAGTGAAAACAACGAGTCACCTGCTGAATGGTTTATAAAAGAATTAAAATCAATAAGTGAGAAGATAGATAATCTCTATAAGAATCCAAAGCCAATGAGACTTACGGATCTAGAAGAATTATCATTCCAGAGATCAACTGTTTGTCACATATGTCGAAAATCTATTCGTAATGGTGAACTTGCGGTACGAGATCATTGCCACCTCACTGGACGGTATGTTATCACTTTCTCTAAGTAATAAAATTAATTTAATTTGAATATAAAATAAAAATCATTTTTCTTTTCTTCAGTTTCAGAGGTGCAGCTCATAATTCGTGCAATTTAAATTATAAAGATTCATCATTTATTCATGTCGTTTTTCATAACCTCAATTACGACACACACTTTATTCTGAAAGAGATCGTTATTTCTACATTATTGAAAGGACGAGTTACTCTTATATCGCATAATAAGGAAAAATATATTTCTTTTACAAAGCATATAGATGACTGTACCAAAAGTTTTAGATTCATAGATTCTTGTCGTTTTTTACCATCATCGTTAGATAAACTTTCTTCATACTTAGAAAATGTGCCTATAGCAGTGAAGGAGTTCCAATCAGATGGATATACTGATGAAAAGATCAATCTTCTTAGACGAAAAGGAATATTTTCATATGACTTTGTGGATGAATTAGATAAACTTGCATTAACAAAACTGCCTGAAAAGAAAGAGTTTTACAATAAACTCACTGACTCTCACATTTCTGATAAAGACTATCAACAAGCTATTCAAGTCTGGGATACATTTAATGTAAAAACTTTAGGTGAATATTCGGATCTTTATTTAAAAACCGATGTATTGCTACTAGCTGACGTGTTTGAAAGTTTTCGGGAAACATCCCTTAAAGCTTACGGTCTATGTCCAGCACACTTTTACACTACACCGGGACTAACCTTTTCAGCTGCTCTTAAAATGACAAAGGTTGAATTAGAGCTTTTGACGGACATTGACATGCTGCTGTTTATTGAAGCAAGCATACGAGGCGGAATAAGTCAATGTTGTAATCGTTACGCCAAGTCAAATAATCCATACATGGGTGCTTCATATAACAAAGAAGAAAAAATGAAAACTTTATTATACTTTGACATAAATAATCTGTATGGATGGGCAATGGTGCAGCATTTACCAGTAGGAAAGTTCAAGTATGTTTATAATGAGTTGAATCCAAACTTCTACAATACAGCACCTGATTCAGATGAGGGATATATTGCTGAAGTAGATTTGGAGTATCCAGAGGAAATTCATGAGGATCATCGAGATTTACCTTTCTGTGCTGAGCATCGTACACCACCTGGTTCGAAACAGAAGAAACTTCTCACTACACTTTACGATAAAAAAAGGTATGTGATACATTACCGAGCTCTCAAACAAGCACTAGACAATGGTCTTCGATTGAAAAAAGTGCATAGACTTTTGAGATTTGAGCATAAGGCTTGGCTCAAGCCTTACGTTGAACTGAACACAGAAAAAAGAAAGCAATCAAAGAATGAGTTTGAAAAACTCTTTTACAAATTGTTAATTAACGCAGTGTATGGAAAGTGCATCGAACGTGAGCGATCTCGAGTTGATGTGAAATTAGTTAATAAATTTACCGGCAGATATGGAGCAGAAGCACGCATAGCTCAGCCAAATTTTCACAGCTGTGCCATATTTGATGAAAATCTAGTCGCTATTCAGATGAAGAGAACGAGTATTACAATCAAGAAAACGATATACGTTGGTCTTAGCATTCTTGATTTATCCAAGACGTTAGTTTACGATTTTCATTACTCGTATATGAAAAAACGTATTGGAGATACATGTGAACTACTCTACACAGACACCGATAGTTTGATATACGAAGTAGAGGACGTTGACATGTACAAAATAATGAAAGAAGATATTGAAAGATTTGATACTTCTGATTACAATGAAAATAATCCGTATGGTATTCCACGGGTAAACAAGAAAGTTCTTGGGGTGATGAAGGATGAATGCTGTGGAAAGATCATGACAGAATTTATAGGATTACGAAGTAAAATGTATAGCATTTTAATAGAAGGAGGAGAAACCATTAAAAAGGCTAAAGGCATAAAATCTAGTGTTGTTAAAAAATCAATCACTTTTGAGGATTATCGGAAATGTCTAGAAGATCTCATAATCATACAACGTAAACAGTGTAATATTCGTTCAAAATTGCATATAGTACACACTGAGAAACAGAACAAAATTGCTCTAAGTCCTCATGACGATAAGCGATTTATTCTACCGGGTAGTACCGATACTTTACCATGGGGACACTACAGAGTTATAGAAGAACAGATGGCGCAAGCTGTACTTGAAGTAGAGAGGGAAAATGAAGTGGAGAGGGGATTCAATGCCAACAGACCAGCAAGAGTGGAGAGGGGAGTCAAACGAGCCAATGACAACAGCTCGGCAAGAGTAGAGAGGGGATCTGAACGAGCTGATGTAAAGATTGAATGGTCTACTGATATGATTGAGGAGTTTTTGTATGAGTGGGATCCAACCATGGAGAGGGAAAGACCAATGACGAATGATATACTGCAGGAGGCTATGGAAAGGGCAGACATCGTGGAGGGGAATTGGCTATATGATGCGGTGCAAGAGGCTGAGGAGCACATTCGAGCAGTCGAAGAAGCTGAAGTCTGCCAACCTAGTAGAAAAAAAAGCAAAAATCCAAGACTCTTAAAGTAAGTTTACACTCGAATTACCGAAAACTTGTATAAAAATTTCATTTTACTAATATTACTTTTTTCCTCTTTTTCTAGAATGGATCTATCAGCACTTAACAAGATTGCTGAACGCAACTTCTTCCAAGCTGACGGAGTTGGAAAAAAATCATCGGTATATGATCACCTCATTAAAAGAGGTTAACACGAGATATGGTCGGAAGATAGTTGTTGAAATGGAATCAAGCTTCCAAGTCTTTTTACCGGAGAAAATCTCATCAGCCATGATACAGAATGAAGTGTTCTACTACCAGCTCTGCGACGCAGCAAACAAGTTGTCTCTAATCGCCATGTATCTTGGTGGAAATTGTTTTAAATTTGAAAATTAATACAGCGAGAGAGATGTAAATATAATAAAGACACACAGATTTATTTGTAAATACATTTTTATTCTCTTAAATTTGTACATATAATAAATGAAATAAATATATTATTTATAAAAATACATATGCGTTATTAATGACTACTACTACTAAATCTGTAATCCTCTCATTGTATTTCAAAGAATTTCACTATTATTTATCCAACTATTATGTTCACTGCCAAATTCCATCCATTTAACACATACACGTTTCCCACTTTTTTTCAAGACCTTTTCAACCAAGTAAACTTCTGGATACTTAGTTTTCTGAAGTTCCATCTCGTAGAAACCACCAGCCACAGCATCATCATGATAATCTTTAAGATGGTAAGTTACAGGATTTGTTTCAGCAACACGTGTTATTGTAAAAATTTCTGTAGACCAGTTTGGAGTATAACCTTTTTCAAAAACTTGTTTTATCTTGCTTATACGTACTTTGTCTCCAACTTTAAATTTTGGCTTTCGTTTGAGCGTTAATTTTCTATCCTTTCGATTCGGAAAACATTTTAGAATCTCACTTTCATTTGCCGATGTAACATTTTTAGGCTCGATTCCTATTGTTCGATGTTTTCTCGAATTGTAAGCTTTGAGTAACTTAGGTACAATAATCAACCATTTGTAACTTCCTTGTTTGCCGAACTCTATCCACATTGCATTTTTTAATGTTCTATTAAAACGTTCACATATGCTTGCATGAAGATTACTATGAGATGAGTAGTGATTTATCTTGTACTTTTTCATTGGACTTCGAAAATTTGTATTGTAAAATTCTTTTCCTTGGTCAGTTTGTAGATTTGATGGTGTACGACCTTCTTTCATAATCAACTTCATAGCTTGAGTGACATCGATGCCGTTTTCGTCTTAACTGAAACGACCCATGCATACTTTGAAAAGATATCTATGACAGTGAGTAGATATCGAAAACCTTTGTTTTCGTTGACGTAAGGCAACATTTCTACAATATCTGCTTGCCAAGTCTCATTTTTACCGCGTATGTCATATTTCCTCCGTTTGTACTTGCGACGTGCTGGTTTGTGCAACTCTTCAGCTACTTTTTGACGCTCCTTCTTCAATAATGTCTACTATAGTGACTTTTAACTGTCTATTCAATTCTTTTATAATAGATTCAATAGAAGATTTGTTTTGCATGGATATACTATGAAGAAATTGCACTGCTGTATCCATCTCTGATTGAAATGCAATAATTTGTTCCTGATATTTTTTTATAGCTTCATCAATTACACCAAGTTTTGAAGATAAATAATTTACTTCAGATTGAAGAATGGTTTTCAGTGTATGCAAAGAGATTGCATCATTCAAATCAGTAGGCTCTCCTACATTGCAAAGTCGCTTCTTTTCCAAGTCAAAATTTCCATCTGGTGTAAAGTTGAATCCAATGCCAGGAGGTCCGCGACTCACTTGCGAGCCCTCCAGCTTTCTTCCAAACACGTCGAGACTCATGATACTACTGTTTCAATCAGAAGTCTGCACGCGTTAATATATATGTCCAGCTTCACGCAACTCCTCAATAATCGAATGAATTTCATTGGTGTGATTGTTATTTACGGCAGCTCGTTCACCAATTAATAATCTAAGTCGATCAACAAGTTCATTCGGATCGTCCCAGTAAACTAGATCTATGGATGAATTTTTCTTTGCTATTTTATATTTAGGAATGAGTCCCGCTCCACTTTTGTTTTTATTTTTTCGACAACTGCGAAACATTGGCTCTATAATTGATCGATATTTTCTACTATTCTTTCGGTGAGCGTTTGTTGCTTCCAATATACTGCGATAATTTCGATGATCCGACAAACTTAGAACATTATCATCAGGCTGTTTTTTGAAAAGCAATTCCATTAGTCCGACACTTTTAGGATAATTAATACCTTTTACTGTTATGTTTTGATCATCAAATTTAATTTCCGAATCGCCAATCATATACACTCCATCCACTTGTCGTACACCATATACATTGTCTATTTTACTACGACTCTCATTCAACATTGCCAAAAAGTCAGTTGTTTCACTTTTGTCGTATGCAGATTTAAAAGATGAATTCATCAATGTGTCATTTATTGAAGGACCATCATCATCATCATCTTTGTCGAATATATCAATCTCATTACCAGCAGCAGCAGCAGTATTATCATCAAATGTAGAACTCGAAAAAAATGATTTGTCAAATTTCATTTGTTTTTTTGCTTTTTTTATGCTTTTGTTGATCGGAGTAGAAATAGTAGTTCTTTTATTGATAGGAGTAGCAATAGTAGAGATGTTGGAAGATTGTATAGCTTGCATTTTTGAGCCAACGAGTTTTTCAAGCGGTGTAATGACAGGTTTCAATGTATCAGCAACAGCTTTTTCCACATCTTCTCTCTCTTGTTTGAGTAGAGAACATTTTTTTCTAATTGCTTCGCGAGCTTTCATAAGTTCACTAACAATATTTTTTTCTTTCTCAAAGTCGGACATGATGTTGTGATGACTGCTATAATCAAACTGATGAGATTGACATTTACACTTCCTTTTTTACTGCAAAACAGTCGAATCCTTTCCGATATCTACCATCATTCATCTCTCTATCTTTGTCAATGACAATAAATCCATACTTGTCATTTTTCCAACAGTTAGAGCAAAGGTTTCGAAACTCGTTGAATGTTAAATCTGTATTCACATGATCATCGTAGATGTGCTTAAGATTAACGTCATCATGACGGTAAATAACTAGAAAATTTATATTATCTCTAACCAGATGTTTCGTTATACGAGCATACGATTGACAAAGATAAAAGCTATCCACACTTTTGTGTCTTCCCATGCAGAAAAATGCTTTGACACTATTCTGCTTCTCACAGGCTATATCATCAAAAATCATGATTGAATTTGGCAAAATTTCATCAGGAGATACCACAGATTCATGGTCACTGAATGGTCGATATGTCACATCTTCAATCGTCTCCAATAATTTTTCGAGAAATTGGTATTTTGGCTGATTTAAGGATTTAGAGTAAACGTTAAAAAATAGTATACACACCTAGGTCGGTAAAAAAAGAAAGCTCACATCACATGATTATCAACCTCGAACGATAATTACATGTGATCTGAGACATTTCTTATTTTACTGGCCTAGTTATGTAATTTACTAACCAGAATACAAAAATAAAAAACAAAAAACTTACATGTGTCGATGGCCTTCGTAGCCCATTCTAAGTGGTCAACCATCATCAACATTATATGCGCGTTGCTGATAAACCAGTTTATGCTATCTCGCATCCGCGAGATGTTGATGTGGCTCCTGGTGCTTCTCCTTCGGTTGCTCCTATCGCTATCGCTGCTGCTGCTGCTGCTGCTCCGTGAACTCTTGTTGTGAACCATTTTTTCAATTTTAAATGTTGTTGATGTGAGGAAAAATGATGATGAGCTGAACTGACGAGATCCAGCATGTCGCGGGCTATTTATTTCCAAAAAGGTGGGCGAGTCCTTTTTCCACCACTTTGCAGGAAAATTTCGGGAAAATGTACTCTCCTCCCTCACATTATCTTAGCCAATAGCGAAAAATTAGAGTGATTTAATTACTCAACCCTAAAACTCGAAAAACCGCGCCCAATCGTAAAAGCAAAAAATATTTACTGTACTAAGGATAAGAAATATTCTTGGTTGTAAATTTTTTTGACCAAAACATCCTTTCCGATAATTGTTAATGGTGGAAATCTTTACCTCAGAGTTCCCATGTATTATGTCCATAACCGTCGTTCGCTCATTAAGAAAATGTATACACATCGTCCCTTTCGCAGGTATACCCAATACGTAGCAGCATGCGCTTATATGTATACTATAGGCAAGCGTCCGCTTGCAGGGTTGCAGGTATACGCAGAAGCAATCTCTTATATGTATACGCATGTATCAGCTAGCAGAAATATAGAACACTTTGCTTATACGTATGTGCAACGCAGCAACACGTGCTTATGTATACACGATAGACAAGCGTCCGCTTACAGGGTTGCAGATATACGTATATGCAACCGCTCGCTTGCAAGTCCACACAAACAGCCGCTTATACGTATAAGGGTCCCTCCCTCTCGTAGGTATACTCTCATGCATTTGCTTATACGTAAAATATAAGAGTATATAGAAGATGCTCACGCTAATTTCTTTGAGCACACATTTTTTGTGGTGGTATATGCAATTATGGCCATTTGCAGAACCCTCAGCTGTACATACTATTTTTTATAGTTTTCTCAAAGCTGCTAATCCATTTTCATGTGCGTGGATAAGATTATATTTTTCCTACGCAAACACTCAAGTCTCCAAGCGAGCGAGAGAGAAAGCGATCCCCACCTCTGCATATTCTAGCTCTCCCCTTCCTCGTCCCTCTCTCGCATCGGAGAAGGGAAGACTCTCTATCCTTATACACGCTATAGATTCTAGATCGCTCGAGGGAAGGGACACTCTCCCTTCAAAAAAAGAAAAAAGGCGCGTATCTGCGGCCCTGCAGCCGGGGAAAGGAGAATACATAGCGGCATACTAGATCGCTCGAGGGAAGGGAGACTCTCTATGCTTATACACATATAGGCATTCTGTCCCCTCTTCGAACTTTTCGTCCGCGGAGAAGGGAGATTTCCTATCCTTATACACAGTGTGCGTTCTAGCACACTGGATCGGGGTGGGGGGTGTGCCAGTATGCCTACAGCCTATCTACTATCAATGATATACTATACTTTGCAATAAAATGCAACAAAATCATTTAAGTACAAGATAAACAATAATTTTAATAAATGAAAAATAATATACTTTACCAGTCAAGAGGCTGGTAGAAAAATTCATCTGCTACAAACAATATAAACATTGAAGAACCTGCAACAATAAAGTAAATTCGACAAAGTAAATGCTTAATAGAAAAAGTTTTAAGCAATAATTTTTTTTATAATTTATAATAAATTACTTATCTAATAATTCCATTGAAGTACTTTTTTGAAAGCAGGATACACGTATATGAAACACTTGTGCGATTTAACAAATTGTAATCATACTTGCACATATATATCACTAATAATAAGAAAAAAATAATAACTATTCAACAATATTAGTATGCCCCAACAATATATGAAATACAATTCACAATTTAAAAGTGAAAAGTCAAAACAAACTAAAATCTGAAGTACTAATTAAATATAGAGTGTAAACATCAATATTGAAATTGAACAAACGATCCGAATCATAAACTACATAAATATTCGGGCGTCCAAGCAAAAGTGGCACACCTAGCGGTACAATTTTTTAGAGTACGTACGTTCAAACGCACCCGTCTTCTTTCATCGTCAAGTCTTATTCCATTACAGTTTATCAATAATATTTGAATATCTTCATGTATGCGTGTGTGTGTATGCGCACACACGTGTGTGTATGTGCATGTGTTTGTGTGTATTCATCGTCGAACCTTTAAATATCGGCGAGTGCCTTATGTGAAAAGCAAAGCGTTTCGCTTTTAGCGATGTTTAGTTTTAATTTCATCCTACAATATCAAATCATTTTATCCATATAAGTTATAAATAACTCATTACATTTGTATGTATATAGCATAAACAATAGTACATTACGACACGTGTGGCCTATGTGGCACTTTATTACACGGTGCGCAGTTGGCTACGCTACGCAACGCGAGGGGCGATAAAGCACGGCGCAATGAAGGGCTGCGTAGGCCACGAATAGGCGTGACATAAACGCGGGCTTAGGTTACGCAGTGCTATAAACATTATACTTGCCTCCTGTCCTGTCAACCGACGAAGTCTGGGTGCAGAATTCCGACGCTTATTGCACCGGGGGCAGACATCGTCTGTCCTCTCGGTGGGTAACGGTAACTGATCTATTTGAATTTAAAAATAAAAACAAAGACGGTACGTGTTTTATACCATGTTAAATCGCGCGATATAAATTTTATTATTAATATTTTATAATTTATATTAATAAATTTTCGGTTGCCCGCTATATAAAATTAAAATAGGGGGGTATAGTGTTAGCTGCACCTTGACGCTCCGGAGGATAATACCCGATATCGGTGGATATATGTGATTCTAAATCGTTTGATATAAATTTAAGGTGCAGAATATGGTATGTGGGGGGATATCATATGAAGGATACGCTGCTTACCGTCCATCCATGTGCAGGGGAAGGGCGAACTCATGCAAGCCGGAGCTATCGGCAGCTGCAGGAAAATGATGCACCTCCTGTTCGCGTAAAGGCTAGAGCCGGGTGTCCTGTGACACGGGAATCCCATTGTACAACATCGTCCGCGGACACAAACTCGCCGTCTTTCGAGTTTGTGTCAGAGTCAGTCGGAACCTACATAGTAATGAATTACATAAAAATATTTTTAGATATAATTAAAATTTTATTTGTACTTACTTATTCTTCTTCTTCTTATTCTTGTCGTCTTTCCACCGCATAACCCCACAAAATCACTTGCCCAATATTTCCCCACAATCAATTGGGCACAAATCAAAAAGAGAGAGCGACTCGCTTATCTATGCGCTGTCTGTACAGACGCTTTGACACTTCGATATACAATTTTCTTGGTTATCTATTAAACAAAAAAAAAAAAAATGCGAATCGAATTATACATTAGATGCGCCCAACTTTATAATACCGCTATTATCATCCGAATCCACCCAAGTTCGAGTCGGGAGTAAATTACTCATGAAAGCCGAGTATGAATTTACAAGATTGGAAAAATTTACATTGCCCGTTATTTGTGCTAAGAATGTCTGCAGGAACCTGTATGAGGACGAGCTAAAGAATTTTCTGAGAGTGGTGGGGGGGAATCAGGGGGGAAATTTTCTAAACCGGCGGCGGCGGCGAAACTTTTTTTATAATATAGAGAGATTATAATATTGTGAAGAGAGAGAAACATAGCGATGATACTCGTTATAATTTAAATATTTGATAATGGTAGCTATCAAAAAGAAATGTTTTTATATAATCTTAGTATAGACTATTAAAATGATGAAAAATTTAAGTAACTTATTTAATTCGAACAAATATAATTTTCGACCATTTTTTTCTTTTTAAACATACTCTACAACAAAGTATAATTTACATATTTTAATCGCGAGCAAAGCAAGCGTTTTTTGCTTGTTTTAATATTATGTAGATTTGTGATCGACAGTATCGAAACTAGCTTTGGCTAGATCAAGGGAAGTATCAATGATGTCCCTCGCCTGCTTTATATACCGTTACGACGTATGCCTTTCTTAATGATTCCGGCCAAATAGCTTTCTTTATACGTAGGTTATAAATATGTGTTAAAGGTATCAAGATATAAATGCCAATAATCTTCAAAGTCTTAGTATTTATCTTACTAAGTCGACCACTTTTTAGCTTTAGTTTGTTAATTATATTTATTACCTCATCGGTATTTGTAGGTCTTTAGAAATATTATTTAGATTTATATCTGGTAGTTAAAATTTAGCATTTTTAGGTTTCACAATATCATTACTTAATTTGCATCCAACATCACAAAAAGTAATAATTATTCATGTTCATCGTTATCTCTACTTTGTCCGTAATTTTATATATGATCTTCATATAAATTATGATATTACTGATTTTTTATTCATCCATTTTGTTGTTTATAATACCCCAAAGTTTTTTTAGGTTCTTTGCATTACTTTGAACAAGATTAGTATTATATTTAATTTCAGCTTAATATTTAATAATCTTTTCTGATATCTTAATAATAAGCAACTCATATGTCTCAATTTATTGATTGTCCTCTTATTTAAAAATAGTAAAGCTTTAATTTATTCTGTTTTTATCTTATTGACAGTAATAAAAATAGAGTGCTGATCCATTATAGATACTTTGAGTTTATAGTTAACTGTGTCTATGTTATTAGTTTTTATGAAGATATTGTCAATGCAGGCCGCATTTCACAACAATTGGTTTTTTTTTGCGCAGTTCTTCGACTCGCTGCTTTAACAATAGATTTTCAGCTTTTAATAGATTGCACTCCTCAGTAATATCACTATCCAGTAAATCCTGTGCTAAACTTGAGACTTCCATTAACAGTTCTTTTCTCACTTCCTCTGTTTTCTTTAACTTCATGTGCGCAATCAACAGTCTTGCTGAATCACTCATGCTGTCATAAACTATCATCAAGTGAGCAGCAATTTAATATTCTGCCTAGAGCATAGCTACAAGAACATAACCTTAATAATTAAGAATGACAGCATAAGTGATTCAGCAAGCTTTTTATGCCAAGCATTTTGGGTACGCTGCATCACAAATAATCCAAACAATTGTCTGGGCTTATTTGGAAATTTTACGGTCAGTAAACTATAGGCTTGAACAGACTTTCTACTATAAATGGTAATCCCAAGGGTATAGGGATGTTCTACATTTACGCAAAAATGTAGCTCAATATGTCTACTAATAGTAGACAAAATAAAGTTGATTTACATAATTGTTGAATAGTTTTAAATGCAAAATTTTAATATTCTATTCAAAAGTGTTTTGCCTCCTTAACATGGTTACGCACATCGTTCCTGGCACAGACGAATTTGATAGACTCGTGGACTTCGGCATTTAGGCGCTTCCAATGAGTTTATATGCATTTTACGCAGATGGTTCATCCCGAGCTGCAGCCTCCGTTGTCTTCATGTCATTTGTAGCTGTGAAAGTTATAAAATGATTAACCTATGTGATAACTTTGAGAGTTTGCGGCTAGTGGAGCTTTCACCCGATCAAGAACGATCAGTCTTTGCCCTACTTGCTCGGGCAGTCCATTGATGTCACTTCCGTATAAAGCGAGCTTCTGAACGGATACGTGTATGTCTGTGTAAGTGTGTGTGTGGGTATGTGCGCGCGTGTGTGTACATACATTTATTCATTTATTTATCGTTACCATTACATATGCTTTAACAAAACATCCTAAAGAGGCTAACAAAGTTGCCTGTACATAGAGATGGTACAAAAACTTATTAACTAATTCAAAACTAAAAGAAAATATATTGAATACTAAAATTTTTTATAACCTTAATAAAGGTGTATAAAAAAAGTAACGGAGCATTGCCAACTATTTTTTATAATACATAATTATTTCTTACAAGACTTTAAAAAATTATATGAATTCATAATATCATTCTGTATTATTTGATTAGGAAGCATGCGCTGTTGGTATGGTAGCAGCATTAAGACCTCAAGATTCTGTTATCACTGCTTATAGAGCTCATGGATGGACTTATCTGATGGGTGTGACGCCGCTTGGTGTTCTTGCTGAACTAACTGGACGGCAAAGTGGCAATGCTCGTGGCAAGGGTGGTTCAATGCATATGTATGCAAAAAATTTTTATGGTGGTAACGGCATTGTTGGAGCTCAGGTTCGTAAACAAAATTTTTAATTTGATTTCATAATATTGTTCCATCTTGTGTACCCTTTATTGCCATGGGTAAGTGCAACTTTAATACAAAAAGCACCCACAAACGTATTAATTCAGGAAAAATTTCAGAAAAAAATTGGCGGCAAACTACAAAAACACGCGTTTCTTCTTTGTTTCAGTCAAGCTTAAGGGGTCCAGCCTGGGTTAAATCCTGCAAAAAAACAACAAAATATTCGTCCAATAAAAATGTTTTCTTTTTATGTAAATTAAAAAACAAATATCTACTGTAAATATTTACACTATACACTATTTCTACCGGGAAATGTCATATATATACCATACAAAATCACTGACCAAAATTCATGACATTTTACTATATATAATAAGTGTTTTTAGTCGCTTGACACGGCTTTGTGAAAGATGCAGACCGTTTTCTTTATTCCTAAGAAAAAGTCTTTTAAGGTTGTCTGGAGGAATTATTACGCAAGTCAAAGGGAAAGAGAGAGAGGCGTGCTATTAAAAAATGCATTATCTCACCTCTCAGCATGTACTTCTTCGCATCGCCTACAAGCTTAACGTTTTGATTACGATATACTTCATTGCTCAGAATAGTAATACTAGTACTAATGCAGAGTAGTAATAGTAATACTAGCTAGAATCTTGTGTACAGCCTATTAATATTTTTTAAGTAATACATTTGATGGTTTTGACATTTCTTTCTTTATGCTATTAGAACATCGCCTCATAAATCGTCTCTTAAAAGCTCTAAATACTTATAAGAGACTAACAATTTTTCATTTTCTGACATGACATGAAAGATGCGCAATCAAACTCTGTTTATATTCTCCGTTACTGTCATTCCAGAAGACCGTTTACCTTGGTCAATAGCTGCATTATAAACAACGGATTATTTTTGCCTATCCTCCAGTCATACTGATTTGTAATAATCTTCTGTAAAATTAGTTCAATCTACGTTGATAGAAAGCTGCGCGTGCGCATAGGCTTGGTATTCAATTTATTGTCCGAGCTTCAGTGGACACAAACGCCTTGCTCTGTTAAGCTGTAGCTTTGGGTGATATATTATTTACGCTTGTTTTCAAACAGGTGTAGATTAAGATTATACTGTTTTTGCTTAAATGATGAGCGATTATTGCTCAGGGCTAATACAAATAAGATTGTGTATCTTGAATATTTACTTACAATAGTCAAATTTACTGTAGTGTAGTAATATTTTTTTGTATACACTTATTGTTATCTGTAGCTTTACTTAAGTTGAATTCGTTTAGATTTCTTAACACAAGTGCCACAGTGCATATTTTTTTCTTTCGTTGTTATGATGCGTACAGCTGTTCGAAAAACTATAGCGACACTGATTCTAGGATTTGAACATATAAACTGTATGTGACTAACAGTTTTATATATATATATATATATATATATATATATATATATAAAAC
>QLSS01000909.1:11557-23623 GCA_024372645.1 Trichomalopsis sarcophagae | reverse complement strand
ATGCCTATAGCCTATCTACTGTTTTGGCTAAATTCATTGCACAGCTTTCAAACCCCTATGGTTCATAAGATATCTAGGTTTTAATTTTTTATTGAATATGTTTTGATTCCTCATATCTCTAAAAAATTGTGGTCAAATGCTTCAAAATCTTATTTGGTAATTCACCTAAAAAAACCTATATGCTGCTAAAATCTTAAAAGATTTCGTCAAGCTGTTTTCAAGTAAAGAGCTAAAATGTCATAGTATATTGTGCGACTGGGGGGAAAATTGGCTTTTTCTAGCGAGAATGATATTGAGTAGGAGTCGAGTGCTTAAAACATCACCCGAGTCTGAAAAAGCTACTCCCTCCTAGTTGCACACCGTACTTTTTATAATAAATGCCTGAATAGGCATCATGCATTTTCATGCAATATGAAAGCAATGGGAAATTCGAGGACCTTGCAAAGTAAAAAAATAGTATATTGAACATTTTGAAAATTTCGAAATTTTTTGTTAGTATTATAGAATAAAAACCGCTGCCAATTCATTGGCATGGCTTCCTCCAACTAAATTTATAGGTCTAATAAATAAAATATTGTTTTAATATACAGTATAATCTGCCTGCTAATGTATCTGGTGGTTTCTGATACATAATTTAATATATAAGTTTTTGATAGTTCATTGTCCAAAAGTTGGCAGACCCCTCTGTATTTTACTACAGAATATAAACGCTGCCGTCAATATTTACACAATATATATATATGTATTCCTCTAGGTACACTAAGCTCAGGACACACACACTTATGCACCGGTACGGGTCATCGATTTGCGGAGTCTTCTTAATTTTGGAGATGACCCGCTTCCATTGTTGTTGAATAAATAAGACCTTCCAATTGGAATTCGATCCAAAACAAAACTTAGTCTGTGTAACGGACGGAGAGGAGACGAGTCGGAAAGCGAAAAAGAGTAGGTGCGGGCTTGAACCGCGGACCCTGAGATTAACAAGCGGGAGCTTTAACTACTGAGCTAACGTCTACGATACAAGCGCATGCTGTGAATCGTAGTGCGGCTCTGCGGACTCTTATCGCTGACTCGTGTCGCAGCTCGCGTTGCAGACGTGTACGTCTGTGACATCTGTTAAATTTTGTTTGTCAATCTCGAATACAAAGCAAGAAAATATCTATAATTTGCATAAAAATATTTAATCTAAATAAATATACACTTATAAATTGGAACAAGTTTGCATGTATTTGATAACTGTATTTTTATACTTATAGGATTGTGTTCAAATATGTAAAGATGTAAAGTATTCTACAAAATATTTATCAAATGACAATTACTAAAGTGGATATTATCATCAGATAACAGACATTTGCATTTATTTAAATGCTTCTGCCCAAGCAATATTTTTTGTACATTAAGTATCATTGGTTTCATTTTGAATGAACAATTGGTTTTTATTTTCACATCTACAAAGGGCAATATAACTGACTGTGAGAAAAAAGTGTCTTATAAATATAAATACCGACTGTGTCAGAACTTTGTCCTTTTTGTCCTTGCGATTTATTTATAGTCATGGCACAAGCTAAAATTATGAGAAATTGTGGTGATTTGGAAAAAGTGATTTGGTGTCAGAGCTTCTGCATCGAGAGGATCCACCGACACATGTGTCAACGGCCTTGAGTTCACAGAATGCTCAATTTCCGTTAACAATGTGTATAAAATTTCCTCACTTACAACTTGCTCAGTTAAAACTACACGCAATGCTGTCTTCACTGATCGAACAAGCCTTGCCCATGCTTCTTCCATGTGAGGAGCATCGAGAGGATTAAACAGCTATTGCATGCTATTTTTCAACGCATAACCTCTCCGTTCATTCATGCCTAAACTCTTCCGCGTCTTTCAATTTGCTACACGCACCGAAAAAATTTGTCCCGTTATCGCTGTACATAACTACAGGGCAACCCCTTCGAGCTGATAAGCGCTACAGAGCCATGATAGCCGAACCTGCTGTCAATGAGTGGGCTAATTCTAAATGAATAGCTCTCGTTGTTAAACACGTAAAGAAAATACCGCATCTTTTTTCTCGTCTACGGCCAATTTTCACTAACATAGATCCAAAATAATCAATGCCACAATGGTTAAACGGCCTCATTTTATAAGCTAAGCGACCAGCAGGTAGCGACGCCATCATAGGGCTCTGTGGCTTACCTCTAAGTTCCTTACAAGTTACGCACATACTTATTATCGATCGCAGCGCTTGTCTTAAACCTACAATATGAAACTTTTGTCTTATCTCATTAATTACAGTATCGCTATTCGCATGATAATATTTACAATGATATTCCTTAATTAAAAAACGGGTCACGGGATGTTCGCCTGCTACAATAATCGGCTGGTTATTGAAGATTTCTTTATCTTATCGCGTTACGCGGCTTTCGGCCCTAAGAATATTATTTTTATCTAAAAACGGATTTAAATTTGCAATTTTACTACTCTTTTTTACTTGCTTCTCATGCTTTATAGTCAATATTTCATCTGAAAAACAATCTGATTGCACTCTACTGTACCAAAAATTCTCTAAAAATTCGCGCGAAAAATCATTTCTATTATTTTCTTTACTAAACGCACGCTGCGCCGCATCTAAAAGTCCTCGCCAGTCGGAAATTTCAGCAGTAATCGGAACATCTAGTGCCACGCTCGGCGTTACCGACCAATTCGCCTCTAATTCTAGCAAAAAATCGGATCCTACAAACCAAGGATTATCGTTTAACACAGAATTACTACTCCAATGCGTTGCCAAATCAGTCGGATTAAGCTTCGTAGGGACCCATCGACACTCCGCGCAGGTAGTAAGTTCACTTATTTCCCCTAGCCGATGCGCGACGTATACCTGCTTCGTCCTCGGTTTTGACCTTATCCATTGTAAAACCATCGACGAGTCCGACCATAAAAAACGACGATTAATGCCGATCGGGAATTCTTTTTCGGCCGTTGTTATTAAACGCGCAGCTAATAACGCGGCTTGCAGTTCGAGTTGCGGTATCGACAGCGGTTTCACCGGAGCTACGCGCGATTTAGCTAATATGTACAGGTGCATTTTTAACAACAAAACGAGCACAAATAGCAGCAGAATAAGCAGTCGCGCTAGCATCGCAGAATGCGTATAACTGAACTTCTGAAAACGCGCCATTTTTCGGTGTCAAGCATCGCGGCACACAACATGACTTAATCTCGCGAAGCGCCTCTATCCATGCCGACCATCCTACAAACTCTTCGCTGCGTATTTGTTCGTCCCACCCGATACCGCTGTGCCAAATTTCCTGCATTAAAATTTTTGATTTCAAAGTGAAAGGCGATATTAAACCGAGAGGATCGTAAATCGACGTAATCAAATCTTTTGGTACGCGATTCATGCCCAGATTGAATCCTAGAGTATCATTTTTCGTAACTCAGAACACTCCTAAAACTCGCTCTCCCCCTCGTTCGCACAGACCCTCTTTGATCGATTTCAATGAACGGGAAGCCTGCGGGGTATAAATAAATCTGCATTTCTATCCTTAACATAGATTGCGCTACACTGTGCCGACTTCGCTCCGAAAAGTAAAGACGTCATTTCATACATTTCGGGTTTTCCTGTTCGATCTCAGCTGCGCCAAAGAAACCGTTGTGCTCCGCGATCGCTCTCAATCACGTTCACTCGCATATACATATCGGCTATGTCAGCCTTAATCGCGATCGCATATAATCGAAAACGCAAGAATACGCCTATCAGAGATTGTAAAGATCCAGTCCCGTATCTAACTGATCATTAAAACTAACGCCTTCCGATTTTGCTGCAGCATCGAAAACTACTCTAACCTTTCCCGGCTTATTTGAATTTGTTACACCAAAATGAGATAAATACCTAATTCTAAATCTTGTTACATCATCATCGATTTTACGTGCATAACCGCTGTCTATATCTTCAGGCACTGAATTTCGCGATAATATATCTCGGCATAACGTTCGTCGTGATCTAACTGTTTCTCTAACAATAAAAGCTGTTTGAATGCAGATCGATAGCTATTCATTTTCGGACCTGAAAACACTTTCCATAACAAACCTGTTTGCCAAATATTACCAATACGCGACGTCCTGCTTTTCAAAATGTCCCACACTCGCGCATGTTTCGAATTCGGTCGCGCGTTCGTCTGCACGCCGAGATTTTCGAGCGAGAAATATTCTTTTATGAGCCTATCGAGTTGCGCGTCGTCCTCGGACGCCCCGCCGCCGGGCCCCGCGTCACAATGTCCATTGTCCCTGCGCTCAGGCCACATGTTCCGGCTTTCCCGAGTGCTTTCCCACCGCGCCATGTACCGCCCACCCTAAGGGTGTTGTTGTAAGCGCTAATCCGCTCCCTTGAACCGCGCGCGTTTCTCGAGAGGCAATTAAACGCCAGGGGTGATTGGCATAGCCAACAAAGAGTTCTGACTTGCGGCTTTAATAGCTGCTCTAGTCGTTCACTTTCGCGGCATTTTCGCAGTCACTCGGATCTCAAATTGCCAATTAAACTGAATCACCTAACGTCGTAACGCGTATTTACGACCTTTTTACTTTATTTTATTTCTCGTCATTAAATTCCCGGGTTTCGGCACCAAAAATTGTTCAGGAATAAAGTTAATAAAGTTAAGTAAAAAGGTCAATAAATAAAACTCAAACAAATAATTTTGAATTATAATATATTGAAATAAACTATAAATCTAATACAAAAACGAGAAAATAAACTACACAAAAAATAATGACTAAAACGCAAACTTAAAGAAACACCTTATACGAGTATTTTTTAAAAGAGAGTACGTCAGCAAATCGGAAGAAGGCAAGCGGGAGAGCAAGCATCAAAGCTCAGAAATGGAAAACCTTAGAACCAGCTACACTACGCTTTGAGACTTTAAACACGAAAATATTAAACAAGACTTAAAATTTGGCAAATAGTTATATATTTTTATTGAAATAAGGTGGCACATCGATGGGAGGTGAGCGAGAGCGAGAGACCAAGCTTCGAATAAAAAATTTTTAAATCTAGCTCCTCCATGCGCCGAGAGCCTTTATTGAAGTCCTATTTTAAAAAGTTTAATGCTCAAAACCTAAAGTCCTTAATATCAATTACGTGTACCCCAAGTGCCGAGGTTCTGTATAGAACAGTATCTTTATAGAAATATAATGGCACTTCAGAGGTATTCGAGCATAAACAAAAAGTACAGCTTCGAAATGGAATCCATTAAAATCAACTGACAAAAATCTCAAAACACCGAAATCGATGTAGATCGTTTAATGGGCTTCTATTCTGATCTATACTAAATCTCACTCAGCTTGCCCTGTAGTTATCACGTAATTTTGACAAATCTAGAAAGAGTTCATGGTGCGTGTGGCAGTTGGTTTCACAGATCAGCATTTAGGAACAGAATTTTACGATTCTTTAAATGATACTCTCTTACAAATAGTTGCTGCAAGTGTAGCATTTGGTTTGAAGAATTCGCGTTTGGAGCAGTGCAGTTAACTGTCGCTTGTTTCCATTCAATGTGCCATCGTAATTTTTGAATAGATGACGCTTTTATAAAGAATCTTAGGGCATTGGGTAGCTATAGTTTAAAAACTTTTGTTTTAGAGTTTTGATTCTTGCTTTCGCTCGCCTTTCTACGATTTGCCGATGTACTCTCTTTTTAAAAATACTCGTCTAAGGAGTCTCAGAGCGTAGGGTAGCTAGATTTAAGAATTTTGTTTTAGAGCTTTAATTCTCGCTCTCTCTTGCAATCCTCCGATTTATCAACGTAGTTAAGAAAAAATACTCGTATAAGGAGTCTCGGAGCGTGGAGTAGCTAGATTTAAGAGTTTTCGTTTTAGAGATTTGCTTCTTGTTCGCCTTCCTCCGATTTACCGTGATACTTTTTTTAAAGAAAAAAACTCGTGTTAGGAGTCTCAAAGCGTGGGGCAGCTAGATTTAAGAGTTTTTGTTTTAGAGCTTTTATATTTGCAATAGCTCGCTTTTCTCCGGTTTGTCGACGTATTAAAAAAAAAAAAAAAAAAAAAAAAAAATACTCGTATAAGGAGTCTTTGAGCGTGGGGTAGCTAGATTCACGAATTTTCGTTTTGGAGCATTGCTTCTCGCTCTAGCTTACCTCTCTTCGATTTGCCGACGTACTTGCTTTTAAAAAAAGTTTCTTGCGTAAGGAGCCTCGAAGTGTGGGGTAGTTAGTTTTAAGGGTTTTTATTGCTAAAGTCTAACTCGTTATTAAAAATATTCTCGTATTTACGGTTTCGGAGCTTCGGGTAGCTAGTTTTAAGAGAATTTGTTTTGGAGCTTTGCTTCTCGCTCTCGCTCGCCTTTCTCCGGTTTGCCAAAGTATAAGTCGTTATTAAAAATATTCTTGTATTTATGGTTTTAGAGCTTAGGGTAGCTAGATTTAAAGGTTTTTTTTGAAGGCTTGCTTTTGCTCGCCTTCCTTCCATTTGTCAAAACGAAACTAGTTTTTAACAATATTTTCGTGTTTAAGGTTTCGGTGCGTGGGTTGACTAGATTAAAGAATTCTAATTTACAAAGAGTACAGTCTTTAAATTTTGTATTACCAAATACAACAAATCTCAATAGCGGTGCATGGTTTATACTTGAAATAGGGTAAACTGGATCTTCTGGTCCAATTTAAGTGTTTAAACTTTATAAATATGCGTTATTGCATGCAAGCGACTTGCATGTCAAGTTTAAAGTTTGTACGATGCATTCCTTTTAAAAAAATTTAGTTTTTCTCAAAATCTTATGACTAAAAATAGCAAATCTCAATTTTGGTATTTGTTTTGCACTTGAAATTTGATAGCCAAGCCCTTGCAATGTGTTTCAACATATTTCCAATGTTTGATGAATCAGCGATGACTGGAAGATCCAGTTGGTTTCAAAAAACCTTTGCCAAATGCGTCAACTTGGGACGAACTGGATCATCTGATTCAACTTAAGTATAGAAACTTTCAAGATACGCTTAATTACATGTCAAGTTTAAAGTTTATAGGATACATCACTTTCATATAAATTGAGTTTTTAAAAATTTCTTTGACTAAATATAGCATGAGTCAAATCTTGTGCATTATCCAGACTCGATCTCGACTCGATGTTTAATCGAAGTCTTTTAACAGCTGTAATTTTAAATAAAATACCAAGCTATTCAGCTCAGCTCTCAAACAGAAAGTCATTTTATTCTACAAGTCTTGTAACCTATACACATAACCTGGAAAATTCATCACTCGGCCGAACGCTCACACTGACACGACCGCACTGGGCGTGTAGTAGTGAGCCATGATACTAGTGAATTTTTTGGAGGTTGGTACGTCGGTTTTGGCCATGAACGCCTTGTTGAAATGGTTCTAGGCACAGACTTGACTTCTACTCAGTAAATTTTAAGCCATTAAGTCTCATTTTCTTTGTTTTTGTTAGTACATAGTGTGAAATAAGTCCTTTTTTACATTTTATGGGCTCGTTTTTTATAGCGATTTTTTCGTTTTGTGATTTCAGTTTTTTCTAATAATGTTATTGGAAAAGTTGATATAAGTAAATTGCTTGATATGTACTTGAATGAAAATAAAATTACCTACCTTTTTACTGTAGAAAATTTATATTATCTAATATTATGTAATTTAAATTTATATTTAAATTTATATTACATAAACCGCAATTTTATGAAATTTTTCTCGAAAACTAAATGTTGAATCTTTCTAAAATAAAATATGATCATTAAAAGTTATTAGGACTATACATCAAAACTGAAAAAGTCGTTTGTCTAGGTGACGCGATAACTAGAGTAAAAAGGCAAAAATCGAGTTCGAATTTTAAGAGTCGTTTTTTCTAAGTGACGTGATAACTGGAGTAAAAAGACAATAATCAATTTAAAATTTTGGATTTAGTTCTCCAAAAAATTTCTCCAAATTTAGTAGCTCCAAAAATTTTTTTCTTCCTTTTCCATGATTGAAAACTGCATCGCTTGTATCTCAGCTTTTATTTAATGGATTTTAATGTTTACTTAGCATCGTTTTTTTTCTGTTTTTGTTCTACCAATTCGTTAAAAACAAGATTTGCAGTTACGCATGTGTGTTTTTTTCGATCACCAGTGATTTTAGATGCGTTTCGCGAACTATCCTAACCATTATAACTCGGAAACCAAACGTGGAACTTTTCCTTAAAACATCATGATTATCGAATGATATTATAACTATAGACTATTTTATTTTTAAGTCATTTCATGCAGCATGTCAGGAGAAAAACGGGAAGGAGGAATTTTAACTCCAAGGTGCGGAGTTCCTTTTTCTGTTTGTTTCTCTTAGGCAATCGGCACGCGGCAATTACAGCTATGCGAGAAAAAGAGAGGGAAAGAGAATTATCATTGATTATGTATATATAATTGATTCGAAATAACTTCGTCGACGACTACATCGCTTACATACAGGAGCTTGCACCAGCGATCAGCTGTCGATACGTCCCAACGGGCGAGAATCCCGCCGACATGGCCACCAGGGACACTGATGTCCAAGGTCTCAGTCAGCTTGTGGTGAGAAGGACCGAGATGGTTTCAACGTGAAGAGGCGAGCTGGTCCCCGCAGCAACTGTTAGTCATCCTGCCCGCACCCGCCGAGCAGGTCATCCTGCAGTGCAACGCCACCCAGATCACTCCAGCTGATCACCACCCCGCCTCCAAGTTCTCGAACCTCAAAAGACTACTGAGGGCCATGACGCGCTGCCGACGCCTCATACGCAGCCGCGCCGACCCGCGGACACCAGTAATCCTCTCACCGGTGACCGCGACCGATCAGGAAACGGCGTACCACACCTGCGCCAAACTCAGCCAGCGACAGGACTACGGGTCTGAGATTAGGCAGCTTCAGCTCGGACGGCCAATCAGCAAGGACAGCGCACTGAGAACGCTCTCTTTGTTCCTCGATGAATCCGGACTACTTCGCGTGGGAGGCCGACTCTGCAACTCTCTACTGCCGGCGTACGAGATGCACCTAATCATCCTGTGCGGGCACAGCCCCCTCGCAAAACTGACCATCGACTGGGCCCACCACCGTAGCTTACACGCCGGCTTTCGGACCACGTACTCCTACGCCATTCAGCGAGTCTGGATCATAGGCGCCAGGACACAGGTGCGATCACACATCAAGAAGTGCGTCGTCTGCACCATCACTAACTCCCGACCACAGACTCAAGCAATGGCCCCGCTGGCCGCAGCCCGGGTTACGCCATCAGCCGCGTTCCTTCGCACAGGAGTCGACTACGCCGAGCCGTTCCAGATACTGTGCACGAAAGGCCGGGGAATAAGGTCCACCAAAGTATCCGTCGCACTGTTCGTCTGCATGACGACGAAAGCCGTGCACCTGGAACTCGCTGGCGACTTCACCACCCAGAGCTTCCTCGGAGCCCTCGACCGCTTCACCTCAGGAGATCTGGAGCGACAACGACACGACATTTCGAGGTGCCAACGCGGAACTGAACCGCCTGCTTCGTGCTGCCGAGATTGACTGGGAACAGGTCGAGGGCAGCCTCGCATAGCAAAGCATCACATGGCGATTCATCCCACCATCTGCGCCTCATTTTGGTGGAATCTGGGAAGCTGGCGTAAAGTCCGCCAAGACCCACCTTCGTCGAGTCGCCGGCCCGCGCAAGTTGACATTCGAAGAGTTCTCGACGCTACTCGTCCGCGTCGAGCGTGCCCTCTACAGCCGGCGCCTGGTCCCCTTGTCTGGCGACCCCGACGACATCGAGACCCTGACTCCCGGACACTTTCTGACCAGCAGCTCCCTCGCCACAATGCCGCAGCCCTCAGCAGTCGGTGGGCCGCTTGACCATGCCACACACTGGAACCTGGCTAAGGGTCTGTGGGACCACTTCTGGAACCGATGGAGCCGCGAGTACCTGAACACCCTGCAGCAGCGCTCCAAGTGGACCAGAACGCAGCCCAATCTCCGGATCAACGACATGGTCATCATCATCGACCCTCCTCTTGCCAGGCCTAACGGAAGGTGGCCATTCGGCCGGATCACATCAATCCACCCGGGACAAGACGGCCTCGTCCGAGTGGCTACCGTCCGTACCTTCAATAGCTCCTACACCCAGCTCGCGACAAAACTGATTTAGCTTCCCGTTCACCATGAAGACCAGTCGACGCCCGACGCGAACCAGGAGCCCGACGACCACTAATGCGATGCAGCCAGACCCCACCCGCAGCAGCCTCGCTTCCAACGCTGGCCCTCTCCCCTGGGCCGGAGGAGATCTCACGGCAGGCGGTACTCATTCCGTTCAAGGAACGGGGCGGGCGGCTCATCCCGCACGGCAGGCGGTACTCATTCCGTTCAAGAAACGGGGCGGGCGGGATGTTGGATTTGAATATTGGCGCCCCGACCCAACTGAACCGGGTACCCTGAACCCCTCCTAGATGGCTCTCACAACCGCTCCGCCCCCTCCGATCCCCTTCTCGGCCAGACCCAAACAGCCTCCTACGCCGCCTTCCGATCCAGTACAGTCTAAACCGCCAGCCGTGACAGATACTGTCCGCTTCACTCTACAGAGTTATAACCTCAGCCATATTTTCAACAATGTCCTTAGATCTTTTCTTTTGTAATCTAACTTCGCTCATATCGTTGACTGCATCTTTTTGCCTTTTTTATCTAAGGAATCAGAACTCATATTTCTTACTCTGTCTTTTTTCCGTTTTTTATTAAACGGATTTTACTCATATTTTGAATTGAGTCACCTTCCCTTCTCTTTTTTTGATAATTAGTGTTTAAATTATCAATTTTACCTTTTTTTAATTCTAAAGCATCACGATGTGTATGATAGTAACTTTTATCGGAATTTTTTTATAATTAGCACGATTATTTGAATTGTTACAATTTTGTATGTCATAAAGTCCTGTGTCTATGGGACCAGATAAAAATGAATTTAATTCATTTTCATTATAAGTACTAGAATCGCGACCGTAATGTATAAGATTTTCAAAGTATGTACTAGAAACTAAAATACGAACAGAATATAGACGAACAAATGCTATGATTTCTACTTCACTGCCGTACGTACCATTCATTGACATACGCATTTCATAAGTAACTCAGATGGCTCTCAACCCTCCCACATTCCTTCCCCTCTCAGACCCAAGCAGCTACCTACGCCGCCTCCTCAAGCGAGTACACTCCGAACCTTCACCCGGAACAGACGCTACGCTACGCAGCCTACGTTATTCAAATAAAGTAACCTCACCCCAACTCTCAGTCGTCACTACTTCACCCTAAACCCAACGTTGGTTCTTCGAGCCGGATAAATCACGACGAAAAAATGGACTTCAAGCCTACGAGATGGACATGCATTACAAAGAGAACAACGAAGGAAGTAAGCAAATTAACGTTTATAACTGTCAATGCTGCGCCTAGACGGCGCACAGTGGGAAATCTGAAAGACTTTTTTTTCAAAATTCGAGAAGTGGCTCAATTTTTAACCAATCTTTGCAAATTTTTTTTTTAAATACTCGTGATATATTGTACTTTCACTATACAATGCGGAAAAAGTGATATAACCTATAGAAATAGGTTAGAAAAATAAAAAAGTGAGAAAAAAACTTTTTCATGTTACTTGCAGTTTATAAATAAAAACATAAACCCTAAATCCATGTACCCTAAACCCAGAAACCCTAAACTCATAACCCTAAAGCACAAAATAAGGTTAGGAATAACAAAAAAAGAGAAAAAAATATATTTCTTCTTACTTGCAGCTTCTTAATAGATCCATAAACCCTAAATACATAAAGCGTAACCTATAAACCCTAAACCCATAACCTACAAACCCTAAAAATAGGTTAAAAAAAACCAAAAAGGAAGAAAAAACATTTTGCTTGTTACTTGCAGCATATTAATAAACCTATAAACCCTAAACCCATAAACTCTGAACCCATAATCCATAAAATCTTAACCCATAATGTAAAACCCATAAACCCTAAGAAAAGGTTATAAAAACTTAAGTGAGAAAAAACATTATTCTTTTAACTTGTACCGTATTAATAAACCATAAACCCACAT
>QLSS01000909.1:0-11527 GCA_024372645.1 Trichomalopsis sarcophagae | reverse complement strand
ATATATACATATAAAATATAAAATTATTTGATATATTACATATACATAATATGAATATACATATAACTATCAACAACTTTCACAATCTTAATAATTTCTTAGCTTCTTTGGTCATTTCCTTTGTTTTTGTATCACGTGGTGTTTTACATCACCAAGAGAGTAAGAAATATGGAGGATATATTCCATAGTTCTAATCCAGCAATGCAAACTAGCCAAACCGAATTTATAAAATTCTCTTTTACAAAGAAGCTTCGTAACGTAAGGAATATCATTAATATTTTTGGGTCCTACGCGACAAATATTACAAGAATTTGAAGCTCGTTGTTCACGCAGTATATTATGAATTTTTCCATCAATCATAGTATGTCTCCAATCAAAATTTATCTGAAATGACATGTTTTCGAATTCAAAACAATAAGTTTTAACTTTATTTAATTGTTTTTCATAATAATCGTATGTATTTTTTACTAACATGTCAGATTCTGAATCAAAAATGAATTTTATAGTACGACAATAAAAAGTGGAATTTGGNATCCGTAAAATAGTTATTTTAATATTAGAGAATCAATGAATTTATTTGTGCATGAGATTTCTTGATCCGCTGAAATTTGAGGACTCACTACAGCAATACCAGGGCTAGAATCATGATACTATCTCTTGAATTATAGGAATTCACAGGTAACAGAAGGAAAATTATATATACATTATATCTCGTCAAAGATATGTTATATCTTTTATTATAAATAAACTATTTTCACTCTTTTTATACAGTTAAACTTTTATTAATTATAATTAATAATACTATATATACATATAAAATATAAAATTATTTGATATATTACATATACATAATATAAATATATCAACAACTTTGACAATCTCAATAATTTCTTAGCTTCTTTGGTCATTTCCTTTGTTTTTGTATCACGCACAGCTCTTAAATTAGCTACAAAGGGATCAGAAGATATAAGCAGATAATGCATTATATCTTCGTTTATATTATGTATATGCGTTGCTATGGTGATGAGATTATTCCGTTACTATGGTGATGGTGATTATATAGGTAATTATATAAAGGTTTCAAAATTAATATTTTTCAAATTATTTATTCTTTGGTAATAATTTGGTAATAAAATAAAACCAAAATTACAAGAATCAAGAAAAAATAAATGTAATTTATTTCAAATTTTAATTTTAATTTCTGAAGACATATATGTTAATCTTAAATTATAAGTATCAACATCATCCAAAATTTCTGGAACTGGAGGGACCACTAATAATTGTAATAGAAACTAATATTATTCGAATAATTAATTCTTGAGTATTAAAATTACAATGAGATGTATGTTATAAAATTTAAATTTAAAAAAAAAGATTTTTTTTATTGACATTTTTAATCGTAAAATTAAAAAAAAACGTTCGTGCTGGCCATTTTTCAAAATTTAATTTTTTACAAGAGATAGCGATAAAAATGTCAAATAAAGAAAGACGTTTTTTCGACGAATTTTTCACTCATTTGAATAAATTGAATTTTATCATTCAGAGTTAATTTAACATTTAAAATATTATTATTTGATCAGGTATAAAAACTTTGGAAAACAGAATTTATATTTATATAAACAATTCATGACAATTTAGTTCAGAAGTAATTATATTTATGACATTTATTTTTAAATGAAGCTCCTCGTAGAGTCAGGTCAAAATTTTGAACTTTGCGCTTTAGTGTACATATAGATATAGAGAACGTACTACACCAGCAGCATAAATTACTACTACTCAAGGACTAAGTAAATCATTTTTAAAACAGTGAATCATAGACAGCTGACACTCTCTTTAAATAGTTTGTTATAAAAAATAATTGAAGTAATCATATGTAGTGATTTAGGGTTTATGGATTTAGGGTTTATGGATTTAGGGTTTATAGATTTAGGATTTATGGATTTAGGGTTTATGGATTTAGGGTTCATGGGTTTAGGGTTTATGGGTTTATTAATAAGCTGCAAGCAACAAGCAAAATGTTTTTTCTTCCTTATTGTTTTTTTTTAACCGATTTTTAGGGTTTGTAGGTTATGGGTTTAGGGTTTATAGCTTACGCTTTATGGATTTAGGGTTTATGGATCTATTAATAAGCTGCAAGTAAGAAGAAATATATTTTTTTCTCTTTTTTTGTTATTCCTAACCTTATTTTGTGCTTTAGGGTTTATGGGTTTAGGGTACATGGATTTAGGTTTTATGGGTTTAGGGAACATGGGTTTAGGGTTTATGTTTTTATTTATAAACTTCAAGTAACATGAAAAAGTTTTTTTCTCACTTTTTTATTTTTCTAACCTATTTCTATATGTTATATCATTTTTTCTGCAGTGTATAGTGAAAGTACAATATATCACAAGTATTTCAAAAAAAAAATTTGCAAAGATTGGTTAAAAACTGAGCCACTTCTCGAATTTTGAAAAAAAGTCTTTCAAATTTCCCACTGTGCGGCGTCGCCAAACTGCGCCCGCGTAGAACCAACAGTAACGCAATCTCCTCGCCATGCGTGAGAGACCGACCTACCAGTTCCGGCGGAGCCACCGCGTCTTGCCAGCTGCTGACGCCGCAATGGCGGCGTCCTCATGCCACGCGTGGGAGACTGACTCGCCGACCGCCCGTAACGCCATGATAGCGTCCCCACGCCGAGTGACAGCGGGGCGGCGGGCCCACTACATCAGGGCCGCGAAACTTTGCGAAGCCATCTTGGCGCTGAAGCAACACACGGTCTGCCATTTTGACGCCACAGAACTTTGCGAAGACATCTTGGCGCTGAAGTAATACACAGCTCCACGCTCAGCGGGCCATTGGCAAAGTCACCAAGTGAATGGCAGAAGAGATCCTGGCGCGCCCCACGGCCGATTGGACGAGAGGCCAGGCCGACAGCAACCTTCGGGTGCTCGAGGGCTACTGAAGCTCCTTCCTCGATACCCACGCTGAGCTATTGCGAGAGCCAGAGGTCCAAGATACGCAGTACTTCCTGGACGACGAGTTCACGGAGGTAGAGAGAGTATACGTCACAGCGAGAGGCAGACTGTTCGACGTGCTGACGCCCCATCGCCGGCCAACGGACCAACACATTGCTGCCGAACCCCCAGCCAAGCAGCGAAGATCGATGTGCCAAAGTTCAGTGGGCGGCGCGAAGATTGGGAGGAATTTGGGAACTTGTTCCGCGCTCTGGTCCACAATGACCCGGACCTCAACGACGTTCAACGCCTGTTCCACCTTAAAGCTGCCGTCCAAGGCGACGCTAAGGCCACCCTGGACAACTACCTTATCACCAGCTCTAGCTTTGCAATAGCCTGGGCAGCACTGGAGTCCCGCTATGATCAACGCCGCGTCCTGGTGCAGGATCACTACAAAGTGATCCCGCGCATGCGGCCTCTCAAAGAGGAGTCGACCACGGGCATCCAGCGATACAGATAGGCAAAAGCGCTAGTACTGACTAGACGTGCGGCTTTTTACCGGTATACCACCCGCAATTTTTCGTGCATTCGAGAAGAGAGAGAGAGCAGTGGTGACCAGGACCATCCACTGGAGGAGAACACTCGAGCCACCATCACCTCGAGCACCCGGGGCACCTCAGCACGTCACTGTTTTAGCCGAGAGGGACGCTTCCTGGCCATCCAGGACTTTTCCCCGTTGGCGGCCGACGGATACGCGGCGACCGAGCAACCAACAAGCAGCCACACGCCTTTTCTTATTTAGACGACGTAATTTTCGCAACAGAAACGTTCGAGGATCATGTTAAAGTTTTCGAGCGCGTGTTAAAAAGAATAAAGGAAGCAGGGTTGACGGTCAACAGAGAAAAGAGCGTGTTCTGCAAAGAAGAGGTGAAATACCTCGGCGTCCTTGTAAATAGAGATGGCTTTAGGCCATATCCAGAGGAGATCGCTCCGATAGTGAATTTTCCACAGCCGAAGAATCTAAAACAACTGAGAATTTCGACCAGCAATTCGTCATACAAACCGATGTGAGTAATACGGGACTTGGTGTTGTATTGACACAAAATATAAACGGACAGGAACGAGTTCTTGAATTCGCTAGCCGAGTGCTCACGCCCGCTGAGAGCAACTATACAGTCAGCGAGCGAGAGTGCCTGGCTGTGCTGTTTGCGGTACGCTAGTTCCGTCAGTACATAGAAGGCTACGAATTTAAAGTAATAACAGATCACAGCAGTCTGAGATGGTTATGCAATCTGCGTAATCCAACAGGCAGATTTGCTCGCCAGGCGCTCGAGCTGCAAGGGCATAAATATACAATCAAGCACCGGAAAGGTACCGACCACCATGTGCCAGATGCTCTGTCTCGGATGTATGAGGTGACAGGGCCAGAGATAGCATCAGTGAGTCAGGATCCGCAACACCAAGACTGATGGTATAATGGCCGTTTCAAAGCAACCAAGGAAAATCCTGAAAATTTTCCGGAGTGGAAAATTGGGGAGGGGGGCGCATGTACAAGTACAGGCCCGACCCTGACATCACGGGCGCCATGGAAGACGACGAACGACGATGCCTGGTAGCTCGTCGTCCCAGCGGAAAAACGACTGGAAGTGCTGCAAGAATGCTACGAACAGCCGACGGCTGGACACTTCGGCCGCGAGAAAACATACAAAAGAGTGACAGATAAGTATTTTTGGCCAAGAGCGTATCGAGACATAGCAAGATACGTACAGCGCTGTCGACTCTGCCAGCTGGGTAAGGTGGAACAGCGCATACCGCAGAGGTTAATGGGCAAACGCGTGGTGCGGAAACCCTGGCAGTGGGTAGCAGGGGATATCATGGGCCCCTTGCCAAAATCAGCCAAAGGTCATGAGTAAGCACTAGTCTTCCAGGACCTATTCACTCGGTGGATAGAGTGCATCCCTCTCGGCAAAGCAAATAGCAAATCTATACTTGCAGTACTCTAAGAGAGAGTCCAATCCGATAACGGCACCGAATTTCGAAATAGAACGATAAACGAGTACCTCGCGACTCATGGTATTCACCATTCGTACTCGCCGCCCTACCACCCGCAAGCTAACCCGGTAGAGCGGGTAAACCGATCAATCAAGAGGGAGATTACCGCGTTCGCAGATGAAAATCATCGTGGGATGACCATCTCAGCAAGATCGCATTTTTGTTTAATACCGCGGTACACGAGGCTACGGGTGCCTCGCCTGCAATGCTGAATTTTGGTAGATAACCAGCAATGCCAGCGTCGCTCAGAGCAAAAGAAGATCAAGAAGCAGCGCGGCAGGGAGCCATAGGTGATTGGCAAGCCTGCCTCGACAAGCTACCAACTTTACACGAGCGAGCAAAAGCCCTGTCTGGCGAAGCGCAAGATCGCCATGCTTCATATGTCGATGCATATGCCGATCGGCAACCTTCAAGGTTGGCTAATTGTCGCCAAGAGTATCTGCGCTAAAAGAAGAACCGCGCTGCTTCGTGTGCGGATACCCGGGAGTGAAGCGGTCCAACCACTGCCCGGACTGGAAGCTCTATAAGGAGATTCTGGCCTTGACACCCCGAGACCATAAGAAGAAGTAGGAGGATGTAGAATACGGACGGAGTTAGTTGGAGTGAAATAGAGTACCTTGGTTTTCTACAATCACCGTGTTTTTCTTTCATCGACAATCCTTCCTACCTAGTCATTACCCAATTTACAGCTTCATCAAGTCAGGCGAACGACGAGGTTGCAGAGCTGCTTCACAGGGCTGCGCAGCGTCTGGAAAGGGGTGTAACGAGTGAACGCAAATTCGTATTTATTATTCACTCGTCGCGTTGCGCGACCATTTCATGCGTGAGAGCGACGTTGCCAGTTCGGCGGTACCACCCGCGATTTTCCGTGCATCCGAGACGAGAGAGAGCAGACGACCAGGACCATCCGCTGGAGGAGACTGGCGGCCGATGGATACGCGGCGACCGAGCAACCAACGCGCGCGTCAAAACTGTAAGTCCGTCACATTAGCTACTGCGCGATTTATAGATCACCGAATCGTCTGCAGACGCCGAGGCCAAGGCTCACTGCCACCGAGTCGTCTGCTCGTCTCTAGTGCGAACCACGAATGCGAACTCGTCCTCTCGCGACACGCGTTACATTGTATTAACATCTTGAGTGAATATAGACATCTTACTTTTGAACACGAACACGTGTCTGTTTCTTACGTAAACCTGTTGCGTCCTTTCGACGAACCGGGTAGAATAAAGCCTGTTACATCGCGGCGCGACTGCAGAGCGCGCGCCTGACCAGATACTCTATACGCGAAGGAAGCGCGTCGAGCTTTAAATGCCGAGGCAACCCGGCTGCATAGTACGGAGTCGGCATTGCACCGACAGCTAACGTCCGTCGCCGACTTTAGCATCATCGAGGGATAGCCGTGCGGAGATAAAAGAGTTGGTAATCCTCCTCGTTTACGCGACAGCATCTTCGCAGCTGTCGCGCTAAAGCCCAGTTGCCCCGTGATACTATAAAAAGCTTTAATTAAATCTGTCTGAAGACTCACAGGTAGATTTTACTGAAATTGATTTAAAATATAAGAATATATAGATTATATTATATTTACAATTGTCTGGCAGAGTCATTGTCATTATCAATATTAAATATATACACATAAATAGTCTAAATATATATAATACTAATTATTTGGCTGAGTTATAATCATTATAAAATTCAAATATATGATACTGATTGTTAGTATATATACATAGAATTAAAATCAAAAAATATGATTAAAATATAAAATTTGTAATGCGGGCATTTTTATTGGAATATTTATGTCTATTAATCACGACAGTCTCAACCCTGTCAGAAGTTGAAAGCAATTTTCATTACTATTAAATTGTAAAACTTTTGAAAGTTATACTGTCAAATTACTTAAAAAAGTTTGTATCTTTCTGTAGACGATGTATAGGTGCTAGGAGGACTCCTAGTTGACGAGACATCGTCTACAAGGAAAAGCACCATATACATCGAATTTAATAAAAAAAAACGTGTGGAGCCAGACTTCCTTTATGAAAAACCTTTTTGTAAAAAATAGCACAGAAAGAATTAGAAAAAAAAACTTTTTGGTCAAATCCAATAGACGTTCGCCCTAAATATAAGAGGTTTCATCGAAAGTCTTTATACAGGGCAAGTGCCTAAAAACGTGTATCTTCTTGTAGATGATGTCCAGGTGTCAGGATGGCCCACAAGTCGACGCGACATCGTCTACCAAGACGAGCACCACTTAAACATAAAATATACCGAAAAATACTTCTAACTCCATAGACGATGTTTAGGTGCCAGGGATGACCCTCAGGTCGATGTGACATCATTCAAGGAGAAACATTTTTTATACATCCAAACTTATACTATTAGTGAATAAAAAAAAAAATTTTCTGTTTTAAATAAGAGATAAGTATGTTTTTACATACGTTAGTACGCTACTCTACCAATGTTTATTGTTAATGTTTGAGAAATCAAATTATTCAAAAATTACAATTTCCGAGATAAATCTATGTGTTTATAAGCAAAAATTACAATCGATGTTGAAAATTTAATTTTTGGAAAATATTTTAATGAAATATAGGGATATTTACAGGAAACGTCGTTTTTCAAAATAAAGAATTTTAATATCATGTAGAAGATTTAGTAGTTTTGATAATTATGTTTGAGTTTGATTTTAACTATAAGTTATTTTGTTAACTAAGTTGTTTTAATTGAAATGATTCTAAGTATAAGCAATACCATTTTAAAACGTACCGTTGTGAAGTGTATAAAAATTACGCTTACTAGCGCGTGCACTATATGCCGGACCCCTTCATAGTGTATAGCCATTAGATTAACTGATCTAGTACAAAAAAGATCTCTTCAAAGATATACAGGGACCAACACTGCTAATCAAATACACGATAAAGGTAATAGAGTTTAATCCAATTAAACAACGCTACTGGACACGCAATCTCGCACAATGGGGCCAAATGCCTTAAATGGTACAAATTCGTGATTAGATAGGCTATCCACGGAAAATAATTTTTTTCCGTGAAAATTATCCTTGTGTAATTTATTAAAAGATAGGATACCGCTTTTTTACCTCCAAGGGCAGGGACAAAAATGTATATTAAGCGAAGTTTAAGAATATTGCAAATATTCGTAGAGAATAGCTCATACAATCACATGTCTCTGTGTTGAAAAGTCTGAAAAATATAAAGAATCAATGAAAGCATCAAGAAACTATAGCATAGTGTATTTTAAGTTATTTTTCCAAAGAATAAACCACAATCTTCAAGTCTGAATGATTTTCAAAAAGTTTAAAATGATTATTGCAATATTCTTCAACTTTGGGTAATATAAATTTTTGTCCCTGCCCTCGGGGGTAAGAAAACGGTATCTTATCTACAAGTAAATTACATAGGGATCATTTTCACCAAAAAATTATTTTCCGTGCATAGCCTATCTAACCATGAATTTGTACCATTTTAAGGCATTTGCCCCCACTGTGACCCGCCATGAAACAAATAATTGACGAGGCGGTCGGGGAAATGTTACAAGAAGAGGTGATGAAATATCGGATAGTGCCTGGAGCTCCAACATCGTCCTTGTGAAGAATAAAGATAGAAATCGACGATTCTGCATAAATCTCCAGGGCATCAATAAAATCAGCGTCAAGGACGCAGACCCGCTACCGCAAATCCACGCAACAATGAATATGCTCCGGGGAGCAAAATACCTTACCACGATCGAACCTGAAAAATGGGTATCGGCTAATACCGCTGTCCTAAGAGAGTAGAATGTATACCGCTTTCACGGTCCCCGGGAGGGGTTTAATGCTGTTTATGGTTCTGCCATTTGGGCTACAGTCGGCACCAGCAGCATTTATGCAATTGGTAAACGCGGTTATCACACCAGATTTTAAACTAAATGTTTTCTGCTACCTCGACGATATAGTCATAGCTACAGAAAATTTTGAACAGAACCTTCAATTGATCAGCGAAACTCTTCGCCGCCTTCGTAAAGCCAAACTGAAACCAAATTGAAAAAAAAGCTATTTTTGCAGAATACAATTGAAATACCTAGGCCATGTGATCAATGAAGAGGGATTACACACAGACCCAGAAAAAGTAAGAGCGATCACAGATCTGCATCCGCCAATGAATTTAAAGGAATTACGGAGATTTTCAGAATTAATATCCTGGTACAGGAAGTTCATACCACAAGAAGCCAAGAAAACTGCCCCTCTTAACAAACTCCTGAAGAAAAAAGTAAAATGGGAATGGGGATCCAAAAAACAAGAAGCATTCGACAAACTCAAAGTTCCCGATTATTAATCCAGGCCCAGTGGAACTATTTAGCGACCGAAAAGGAGTGCTTCGCCATAAAATAGGAAATTTAGAAGTTCCGCGAGTACCTCGAAGGTTATTATTTTATCATACTTACCTATCACGATCAAATATCGAAGGGGGAAAGATAATACCATCGCAGATGCTCTATCCAGACAACCAGTAGCAGTGTGTAACATCGACATCATGACAAGCTGCACTTGGTATACGAAGAAGTTGAATGCCACCCAGCAGGACCCAAAAAGTTACCCTGAATACTGCATCAAGAATGGAGTCCTGCACCACCACATTCTATACACGCTGGACTTTAACGACACAGATGCAACTGAAGACTGGAAGATCTGCCTACCTACTGGAAAACGAGCCGACGTATTAAAAGAATGCCACGATTACCTTACCGCAGGACACTTTGGGGTGATATATGGCTATTAGAGATGCAGGGCAGATTCACCAAGTGGATCAAACTGGCAAACCTAAAGAAAGCAGATAGCAAGGCCATAATTCGGCATGTAAAAGAGAAAATATTTCTCCGCCATGGCTGTCCTAATACTTTGGTAAGCGATAACGAGCGACAATTTATCAGTAGAGAATTCAAGAAGTTCCTACAAGGGAGCGAAGTAAATTACCGAAAAATCCCACCATATAGTCCGCAGTGCAACCCAGTGGAACGCACTAACAGAGTGGTGAAATCGATGATCGCCCAATACATAGTCAAACATTAGAAGAAGTGGGACGACAATTTGCTAGAATCAGAATTATAATACAATGCCGCAAGTAGCACAGCAACCGGCGACACTCCAGCAAACACAGGCAAAAATTTAGGACGCTGGGCAGCCTTCATCAGATGGTGGGCTCACAAAACACCACGCCGCTGTCCAGCAGAATTCAACACATAAGGAATGCCATCGAACTCGCAAAGGTGCAAATGGCTTGTCGATTCGACAAGCAGCAAAAGCATTATAACCTTCAGCGACGAGAATGGAAATCTACTAATCGCTGTGAGCGCATCGTTGGTGGGCTGGCGCTGGTGTCACTTTTCACGCGTAATCTTATGAGATGTACTTTCGAAATTGCTAATGGCGGCATATGTTTATCGCGACATCATCAATCTGGAAAATCTGGCGGAAAAAAGTAGGCAATTTTATGCACTTTAAGATTGTTAAATATATTGTTAAATATATTGTATAGATGATATTATCAAAAAAAGGGAAAATATTTTTTCAAAAATCAAAAAATGGCTATAATATGGCCATAAAATGTTCAGAGTCATAAAAAAAATTTCCCGAATTTAGAATCATAAAACATATATGCATGCCAAATTTTATTACGATCGATCGCTCGGTTCCAAAATTATGATGGTATGCGTACATATACACACACTCTTAGGAGTAAGGAATAAAATCAGTGTTTCGTAATTAGAATAAAAATTGCTAAAGTAGTGCCCTATTACCTTGTCGTTATGGATTTTATACTGCAAATTTTATAGTAAAGTAGAAAAAAAGAAAATAATATTTGCCAGGTATAGGACTCGAACCCGGGAGCATAAGATTACTAAGCAACGACGTAGACCCGCGGCGCCACGAACGTCGTTGGAGCAGAATAATTGAGAGTAGCATATGTTTATCGCTAGGGTGGGGTGACTTGCTAGTTTAAATTGACTTTGTTTAAGCTCAAACATAATTTGTTAACAAATATTTAGGTTTTTAGGGTTGGTGATGTTTAGAAACTGATGTTTGCATAGTGATGGAGGGTTTACTTGGATATAAGATACATACTGATGTATATTATATCCAAGCTTTCCAATCCATAGCTTTCTTTTTTTTTTTTTTGAAGTGATAACTTCTTATGGGACGGAGTGAATTGGTTGGAATGCGTTACGGCGCCGTTATGTCTGGCTATCCCCACCCTGCCGTCTCTTGCCTTCTCTCTCGCACGCATACGGCGACTCAGCGGATACATCCCCACCCTGCGGTCTCTTGCTTCCTCTCTCGCACGCATACGGCGGCTCAGCGGAGACATCCCCACTCTGCGCGCGCTTTCTTCTCTCTCTACTGGCACGTGTTCTCTCTCTCTCTCTCGCTCACTCTCACTCGCTTGCGTCTACATGCCCTTTCTCTTTCGCATACTGTATATCGACGGCTGACAGGAAGATCACCGTATCTGAGCCGCAGCTTCGGAAACGCCGTATCTCGGACGCGATT